>JAAGAY010142914.1:0-27123 GCA_011801015.1 Ardeotis arabs | reverse complement strand
AGAACACTGGAACAGGTTGCCCAGAGAGGTGGTGGATGCCCCATCCCTGGAAACATTCAAGGCCAGGCTGGATGAGGCTCTGAGCAACCTGATCTAGTGGGGGATGTCCCTGCTCCTTGCAGGGGGGTTGGACTAGATGACCTTTGAAGGTCCCTTCCAACCCTAACCATTCTATGATTCTATGATTCTATAATTAAAGGAAGCAAATATCTCTCTGATTTAACAGGTCTTAAATTCCTTAGTTTGCTTAAACATAGCATTTACCAACAAGCCATAATCTAAACATGTTTTGATAATATCCTATTTGCTCTGTATTTGTCTCTGCAATATTCTGTTTCCTTTTTTTTCCCATGCCACTTTCTGCTCGTGTAGTGTCATATTATCCTTTCTGTATCTGAAAATAAAATATACAATGAGATTTGAATATACTACTTTTTATGAGGATATTTCACAAAAAGATTCTCAGATGATATCAAGTGCTATATCTTGATTTATCAAATAATCTATTGAAAGACTTTATTGTCCCCAGTTTCTGATTGCTTTTTTTATCTGAAGAGTCTTGTCTTTTATGAAGGAAAATGTGTGTTTGACATTACTTTATGTTTGTATTTAAATTCTTATTGCTGAACTCGTGTTTGTAGTTCAGTTTAGAAAATATCTGCTTGTGGTGTAAGTGATATTTGGATTCTCATGTCTCTCAATATGATTTAGTACTAAGATTTATCCAGCACTTCCACCTAATTATACTAGAGCTGTCTCAGTCTTGACTGATTGTTTGGGTGAAATTAATATCTGAACAGTGAAGAATTTTTATGAAGATAAATCCCACTGAAGCTGACATTTTGTTAACTGGTTCTGGAAAGTTGTTGGATATTGCTTCTTCTCTGGCAAAGTTCATTACCTTTGATAGATACTCAACAGTAACATCCTTGAATGTAAACACTGTAGGTGTTACCATACATTCCTTTGAATACATAGCATGATAAGCATTTACACTTGTTAACAAATCTTATTTGTATTTTCTGCTTAGTATCATCATATTGAATTCCATGATCAATAAGAGCCTACAAGATGTTAAAAATGCTTTTATTATCATAGATGTTAGTTATAACAATATGATATTTTCCAAGCCTGTGCTGTTCTGAAGTTATTCTCGATATCTAATGTTTTCAGATTTTTATTGACTAGACTTTTTAATCTTTTCATTTCACTTATCAGTTCTGCCTCTTGATTACCTGTAAAATTGTACACTGGCGATTTTTTTTTTTGCCGGGAAGGCTACCTGTAAGGCCATTAAAAGATGCTGCCTCCAGTTATTTTTCTGATTTACTTTTATTTATGTCTCTAATTATTTCCTATTTGAAGAAACTGCCAACTTCATGATTTTTTTTTCAAGTTCATGTAAATTTGAAACAACTAGATTAGGTTAATGACCTGTGTTTGTGATATTAAATTGCTATTTATATCCAGAGAACTTCATTCATTTTAGTCCTTTGTCCAAACTGACAGAGCATATGTTTGATACTGATTTTAATCCTGTATGAATTAGAAACTGTCTCTGGTCATGCAGTAAAAAGCCCAGAGAATAGCATTAACACAGTATGTATTGTTTCATACAGTATGTATAAAATGTTATGTCCAAAGTAGACATTGGACAACTATAGCAAATATTCAAAAGAGTAGGACCTACGTAATCAATAAAATTACAGATGCAACATTCAGACTCAGTCTTTTTTCAACAAGTAGCCCCACAAATGAAGGAATTGCTCTTCAGAAAATCTATATAGATGGCACTCTATTATAGGATGTTCACCAAGCTGAAGAACATAGGTCCTGTGGATTCACCCACAGATGCCACACTTCAGCATTAGCCAAACACACTTTGTTACTTTGGTATAAAACCAATTACATTTAAACAACTTCTGCAGAGATGCTAAGGTATGCAATAGTGGAGACTGAGAGTAATATATAGTCCCCTATCTCAGTTTCAGTTTCTAATAATATAACAGAATAAATCTATTTTGGTTAAAACCAAAGTAAGATGGAAGAAGTTTCCGTTTAACTTCAGTATATCCTCTGTTTATTTTCCATTGTGGCTAAGGCTACACTTTAAGACTACTCTTGTCAAATTCTTAACTGGGAATTTTAACCAACCCCTTAAAAAAAATCTGCTTCAAGAGTTTTAAATTTCTACAAATCTTTCAGCCTTCATCAAACTCTTTACTCTTTTTCTGAAACACACTAAATATTTTTAGTTATGTAGTACTCAGCTAAATCAAATCTTATTATCCATACATTAGTCTGTCCCTGTCTTTTTGACTGATTTGCCTCTGCTGATTACTGTTTATACTTCTCACAGTGCAATAGCAGCTGTTAATTTTACTGACACATCCACTATTCTTTCTTACTCATTATATCATTGATGAGGAACTCTTGTTTTAAATTCAGTCCTTTTGTTAGCTGAGGAAGATTAGATGCATTTTCTTTAAAAAAAAAAATTCAGAGATATTACAAATAATTGTGCTAAAAAAATTGCCCGTGGTATCAGAATAGGTAATACTCGCATTCTCTGAATTGGTATTGGCAATCTGTGTAAAATGAATTATTTATTTATGATTGTTTTCCAAAGGTTGTGTTGAAATTCTCTCCAGTAAGCCTTGCTGTTCAATACCTCACCTTGTATAACTTCACATAGGTGAGATAGATTAGCATAATCTAAGATCAGAGACTCTTTAAATTATCACTTAAGAAACTGCTTTGTATGAGGATATTTCACAAAAAGATTCTCAGATGATATCAAGTGCTATATCTTGATTTATCAAATAATCTATTGAAAGACTTTATTGTCCCCAATTTTTGATTGCTTTTTTTATCTGAAGAGTCTTGTCTTTTATGAAGGAAAATGTGTGTTTGACATTACTTTATGTTTGTATTTAAATTCTTATTGCTGAACTCGTGTTTGTAGTTCAGTTCTGATAAAACCAAGCAGATCTTATAAACTTTCAATGTATTACTGTAGTTCAAAACCATCTCTTCTGAAAAACAAAGCTCAGTGAAAAAATACATAACAATACTATATTTTACATTACATTAAAATAATCTTTAAGGACTAGTCTGCATCCCTATTTGCTGTTATACTACGGTACAGAAAACTACAGAATAAAAATATTGTAATTTATTGAGAAAGTTAGTGTAAACTGTGTCTCCATAGAAAGTATAAAATTTTCCTTGAAAACCTAATTTTCAAAATGTGAAAAATGCTGAAATTCAACCTAAATTTGTGATGAGTTCTCATATACAGTTAATATCATACAGGGAAAGGAAATAAAAAAATATAATTGATGAATACTTGCTATAAGTAGCATGGTAATGGATTTCAGACATGATAAAGAATAAAATCATGCAATATGAGTGAGCAAGAACAAAATGTGGAATGTGTGTCATAATTCACATCTCACAAATTAAGTAATAGCCATTTTAATATCTCATGAGATTTATATTGACAAACTGTATTTACAAACAAGATGATTATACAGTAAGGTTATGAGAACTTGCTATTAGCTCTCCCAAGTTTAATAGTCTTTCGCCCCACATGAACAGTACCACATATTTTCAGAAAAGTACATTTAATCAACATAGGGTTTATTTCAGATCATGTAACTGACATAGAAACTTAAATTTAAAATTTAAATAACAAATAATTAACCACTAAACAGTTATTTAAAAAGAAAAGAAACTTACTAAAGCATCCAGTTCTAGAGCCCCCAACATATGAAGGACATAGACCAGTTGGAGAGGGTCCAGAGGAGGGCCACGAAGATGATAAGAGGGCTGGAACAGCTCTTCTGTGAGGACAGGCTGAGAGAGTTGGCGCTGTTCAGCCTGGAGAAGAGGAGGCTCTGGGGAGACCTTATGGCAGCCTTCCAGTATCTAAAGGGAGCCTACAGGAAAGATGGGGAAGAGACTGTTCAGTAGGGCCTGCTGGGGCAGGACTAGAGGTAACTGTTTCAAAACAGAGGGAGGTAGATTTAAATATTAGGAAAAAATTTTTTACACTGAGAGTGGTAGAGCACTGGAACATTTCCAGAGGATGCCCCATCCCTGGAAATGTTCGAGGCCAGGTTGGATGAGGCTCTGAGCAACCTGATCTAGTTGAAGATGTCCCTGCTCCTTGCAGGGGGGTTGGACTAGGTTACCTTTGAAGGTCCCTTCCAACCGTAACCATTCTATGATTCTGTGATTCTAAATCTGCAATTTTTAACCTATCTACCTTAAGTTCCAACTGTGTTTCTCACTGATGTGCTTAGAATCATAGAATCATAGCATCTTATTAATATATTTCAGAAATTGTGTTCTGTAATCAAATTAATAAATTTCCACTCTTCTATTGGCTGTTTGTGCATATACATATGTAAATTAAAGACAAGGCGCCATTGTATATAATAGTTCCCTCTACCTTTGGCTGAGTTAATAAGAAACTTGAAGAGAAGTTTCATTTTAATATGTAAAGGTATTAGACATTTTTTAAAAAAGAAGTATTCCTCTCCATGAAATGCATGTAAATCCTTATGGGGGGAAGGTAGGTTACTCTACAGTACTCTTATATTAAAGTTACAGAGTAAAGAGTTAAGTATTTTTTATCCCTGTGTTTTCCCAATGAAATACACCATTACAAGGAAGGAAACCCTGCCTGTGGTTTTGCACATATTTAAGCATGATGCACATAATCAAATTTCATTTTTAAAAGTTAATTACATCCTGAAACATTCACAAAGAGTACTGGAGGCATGCAAAGAGAAGTACAGAGAAATTAGGAACCAGAATTATTATGCTCTGTATATTCAAACCAGATATTTTTCTTACCCATCCTCACTATGATAGATGGATAGCTTTTCTGTATTTACTGGCATGTTCCCATTTCTTAGTCAGATGAATTTTTAGACACTGTTGTCTAAACTGAGGAAAATATCTGACCCACAACAAGTTTTAAGCAATGTGTACATGATCTCCCACTGGAAATGTAGAAGATAGCAATTCTAGTTCCTGGATCTTTATTTTAACTTTTAGGAAAAATAACAACAGCATTGACAGCCACAACAATATAATATTAACATAATTAATAATATTAGTAATTATAAATAATGTATTTGAGCTTTAGATGAGAAACTCCTTTCTGTGAATATGTGGGACCTTTTTATGACTCCTTTTCAAGTAGGTCAATGAACGAGTGAATGTCTGCATAATGAAAAGCATTCACGCTGTCCTGGTCTCACCTGGGATGGAATTCATTTTCTTCCTGGTAGCTGTTGTGTTTTGGTTTAGTATTGGACTTGGTGTGTGAAGAATATTGATAATACACTGATGTTATTAGTTGTTGCTAAGAAATCAAGGACTTTTTTTCCAGCTTCCCAGGTTTTGCTAATGTGTAGGTGCAAAAAGCTGAGAGCAGTATAGCCAATGCAGCTGACCCAAACTGGCCAAAGGAAGTATTCCATACCATAGACGTCATGCTCAGTATACAAGTCTGGGTTGACTTTCTGGTGGGCAGAAATCAGGAGATTGCTGTTCCGAGATCACTGCTTGGGATCGTTCTGAGATCGCTCTCAGTTCTGCTCCATGATCGCTGCTTGAGGACTAATTGGGTGTCACTTGGTGGGTGGTGAGCATCATTTTCTTTTTGGTGGGTTTTGTTTTTCTCTCTTTTTGTTGTTTTCATTACAATTTGTTGTTGTCATTATTATTATTATTAATAATAATAATGACAATTTGTTGTTGTAATTATTATTATTATTAATAATAATAATAATTTTTCTTCATTCATTAATCTGTTCTTATGTCAACCCACAACTTTTCTTACTTTCACCCTTCTGATTCTCTCCTCTGATCCACTGGAGACGGGTAGGGTGAGCATGTGGCTGTGTGTTACTTAATTGCTGACTGGGATTAAACCAGGACGCACACCTCTACAGAATTCAGAAAAATACTACAAGACTAGTGATGAGCCTCAACACTTAAATCCACCCCATCAGCACCCCAGCTATCCGCAGAAACTTTGAAAGTTAGAAATTTTGGCAAGATTAATGAAGCTATGAGCCATGACTTTGTGAAAGGTAAATTATGGACATGATAGAAAAGATGTAAACTAGAATTGATTCAATGAGGGACAATGAGAGCTGACATGGGCATGTGTTGGCAAAGGCCACAGTCTAGACAAAGTAATATTTTATTAAAAGTCTAAAGCCAAAAGTTATGTCTCAAAAAAAAAAAATCTGAAAAATCTTGCAACAATCATTGTCAAGTAAAAGCAAAAAAAACCCCAAATCTAAATCTTTTATTAAAATCTTCCTTCTATTGATAATAGTCATAGGAAGCAATTTCATTTGTTCTGAAATTTCCTTTCAGACATTTGAATCAATTTTAACCTATTCTTGCTTTCCCCTAGAACAAGCTAAAAAGTTTCTTAATATTTACAGATTCCATGGCGGGATATGAATAAAGACAAGCACATAAGCATGGAAACTCTTCCTGTGTAGATGACTCAGGTTGCAAAGTGAAAAGATTTAGATGCTCGGGAAGTAGGGCCAAAATAAGGCCTACTTCCTGATAACATTCTATAAAATCAAGTTTTCCGTAAAGTGTAGTCCCATCTCAGTTTTAGTTTGTTTGACTTACAGAAATCTTTGTCTAAGGATACATATTTTTTAAGGTATGTCCAAGTTCATATATGGTACTATGTGAATATGATTAAAAGATGGACCACAGATGATGTACTGAATCACTCAGAAAAAGTCCCTGTTAACAAAAATCATACTCTTTTTGTTAAGAAATTTCCTACAGCCAACAAAAGCAAAGCAGGAATTCCCTACAGAGCCAATGAAAGCCATT
The DNA here is from genome assembly GCA_011801015.1 of Ardeotis arabs. Taxonomy (NCBI): domain Eukaryota; kingdom Metazoa; phylum Chordata; class Aves; order Otidiformes; family Otididae; genus Ardeotis; species Ardeotis arabs. The sequence continues at coordinate 20,238 of JAAGAY010142914.1, read as the reverse complement.
TTCCTAGTAATTTAGACATTTCTACAACACATCAGCTCCCATCTATTCTCCTGCTTTCACAGCTCCCAGTGGTTGAGTATTTCCATGCTCTTTCCTTTTTCTTTTATACAGGTTTTCCCTCCAGATCATTCTCTACATTATCCTTCCCGTGATGGCTTCTTACTACTACCAAGGAAAATGCTGCCAGATTGCCTAGTGCACCATGACAGGCTGCACTCACGCACATGCCTGGAGCACCTCCTCTCCTTACTTCTTCTCTCACCTTGGTGTCTGCAGAGTTGTTTCTGCACTTTCTTTTCCTCACTGTTCTCTGCTGTGCATATTTTCACCCTTGCTTACATAGGCTTTCCCTAAGGCACCACCACTTTGGCTGCAGGGCTCAGCTGGGCCGTGTGCTTGATCAGTTGGAGCTGGCTAGAACCTCCCCTCAGAGGCCACCCCTGAAGCCACTCCTCTGACAACATCTTGACACATAAACTCAACGCATTTGCTAATTACAGTCCACTTTATTCTGAAGAACTCCTAGATTAGAAATAAAAATAATTTAAAAAAAATACAACAAACAACCTCACTCCACCTTCCTTTCTTGTGTTATTTGTTCTTGGTTTCAGGCAAAATATTTAGGAATGAACTGCCATTTAAAAGCTCTTCCTGCAGGTCAGAGCAGATACATGCTAGGGTTATGCTGTGGGAAGGCCTTGGACACCACTACTGCTGATGTATTAATTGTGTGCAGAAATATTGATCTGACCTATCAGGGATGTCAGTCTTTTTCAATCCTCATAAATCACACTTCATTGCAACTGGGGTATGAACACCTCGAAATCTCAAAGTAGCTTTGTTTAAACAGAATAGTCTGTACATGCAGCAAAGAGTCCAGGTATTATCTCAGAGCATGAATTATGAAGGGATGTTTGAAACATATAGAATTCATATTTTCATATAACTCTTTTTTTTTTTTTTCTTTTTTTAAGTGAATAGTTTTTTTTAAGCCACACCTAGAAAAGTATGGTTTATTATATTTTTGGAAGAATTGCAACCTATTTACAGTAGCCAGCATTATTAGCAATCAATGCATCATCATTGTGGTGTTATCCTAATATTATATCACCAAAATCATATTTCTAGTGATGAAATAATGTAATAAATCAATAAAATGCCACTACTGTGATGATATGTTTATCTTTAATATAAAATCCACTGGTATAAACAGATTCTGAGAGTTCTAGTTTAAATTGAAATAATTGATAGAATAATACATATAAGTTCTTATAGATACGTATTTCATTCAAACAAGTTTATATTGTTTCATTTAAGTAAAGCATTTGGAAGACAACAAATTTATATACAAGGGGACATGCCTTCATAATAATAGAGAGCAATAATGATTCAGATTTTAACAACTGCGTGATAATATATGCTTGTATTAATACACATGAAAGAAATTCTTTCAGCGGAGCAGCTACTGAAAAAAAAATTAAATGGAAGGGAAATTACCAAACAGCTTGATGGCTTCTCGTTAATGAAAGTTTTAGGAAGTTATGTATCCAGAGATACAATAGCTAAACTTTATGTGTGTACATACATACATATATGAACATATACAAGTTTTGATAAGTATGGATATGCATATATAAGAATGTATGCAACAATAGTATTCACATTTTAAAATTTATAAACTCTTCCATTTCATTTTTATGGCTGTCAGTGTTTTAGCTTTTAGGATGAAGTTTGTTAGATTGATTCTCAGGCCAGGAAACAATATTTTAGAAGGATTCAGCAGAGTAATCTACCCAGTTTTCAAAAGAAAACTACATCTTCCTTCCATATAAAAAAGTTTATAACTTTTCTGAACAGCACTAGAAACTCAGTAGAAAGTGATCAAGTCAGTAAATGTGACAGGAAAATATCCCTTAGGTACCCAAAGGTCCATTGGGGAAGAGATGAAAATCAGTAATATCTTTCTAGAAGTTATAGCTTGTTGTGGTTTTGTTTAGTGAAGGCGGGGCTAAGGTGATGGCTTCTGTAGGAAACTGCTAGAAGTTGCTCCCCTTTGTTCAGTGGACTCGGCCGGGCCTAGGGTGGAACTGCTGCTGGCCAAGGCCGAGCCGATTGGTAGCAGAATGCTCTGTGATAATGCCTCTGCAATAACGTATTTAAGAAGGGGAAAAAAGAAAAAAAAAGAGAAGATGTGAAGAAGCTGAGTGGGGGCAGAGGCGCAGAGGGGGGATGATGTGCGTGAGATGGATGATGTGAAGAGATTCTGAGGCGTCTGCCAGCCTGTTGTGAAGAACTTTTCTTGTGAGAGAAACAACTGTAGACACCAAGGTCAGTGAAGAAGGAGGGGAAGGAGTAATGTGGCCAAGATTCCCCTGCAGCCTGTGGTGATGGCCATGGTGGAGCAGGTTGTCCCCCTGCAGCCCATGGAGGTCCAAGGAGGAGCAGAGATCCACCTGGAGCCCGTGAAGGACCCCACACCAGGGGAGGTGGATGCCTGAAGGCGGCTGTGGCCCGTGGAGGGCCCATGCCAGGGCAGCTGTTCTGGAGGGACTGCACTCCGTGGAAGAGATGACCCACGCCGGAGCAGTTTCATGAAGGACTGTGGCGTATGGGTGGGACCCCACACTGGAGCAGGGGAGGAATGTGAGGAGTTCTTCCCCCGACTATGAAGCAGTGGCATAAAACAACGCATGATGAACTGACCGCAACCCCCATTCCTTCTTCCCCTCCCTGTGCCGCTCAGGGGGGAAGGTAGTAGAGATAATGTTAAGCTCGGGAAGAGGGAGGGGTGGGGAGGAGGTTTATCTGGTTTCTCTGTCTCATTATCCTGCTGTTTTTAGTAATAAATGAATAGTTTTCCCCAAGCCAAGTCTGGTTTTGCCCATAACGGTAACTTTAAGGATTTCTCCCTGTCCTTATCTCAAATCTCAAGCTGTTTTTCTTATATTATCTCTCCCTATTCTCTCGGAGGGTGGGGGGAGTGAGAGAGAGACTGCGTAGTCTGGTCCCGATCAGGGCTGAACTACGACATAGCTACTTTAAGAGTATACACAGACTGTGTTTTATAGTCTATGTTTTGTTTTATCATCCAATATTCTCTTTAGTATCTTCCGAATATATTGGTAATGTTGGGAAGGATAGAAAACTATCTAATTAGGAGAGACATTTTTAATGCTGATTCCATTTACAAACTCTGATTGATGCAGGACCTTGCAAAGTATGTAGCTGATTATACTGATAACACCTGTTTTTTATCTAAAAATGGCTACCCATTGCCTGAGAATGGTGGATATTTAACAAAGAAATTCCTACTAAAAGAAGCCATCCATATGATAATATAGACATATATACACTCATTTGCCTGTGAACTAATTAGAAAATTCTAATGTCCCAACTGTTTAACCTTTCAAACATAAGAGCTGTTTTTCCCTTTTTAATAGTAAAAGTCTATGCTCTAATGTTAGACTGTGATAGAAAATATCCTAGCAATTCACATATGCAAATTAAATCTTGAGAAGCTATTTATACTAATAAATTCTTGTAAATGAGCTCCACTGGAAAATTTCCCTCCACTAGGGTGAGCCTCCTCTTGCCATTTAAACTCACGTTATTATTCAGAATTTCCTAATGGTACATTGCATATGACTGCATTGGAGTAGAGAATTGACTGTCTGTAGGGTGATAAAAATACTCTGGATTAAATTACTTGCTGCTCATCAAACTGTTAATTTCTTTTTGTTCAGAGGGTCTGAATTGGAGTGAGGCAGACTAGACGATGCTTACTGTAGGTCCTTGTCCATTCTTTTGTGAACCAGCTTTTGATATTTTACAAAATAGGAAAATACTAGGCTACAGGGTCCAGCTGGTAGCCTTTAACACCATCCTTCCAAGATGCACAGTGGTCAAGCTTCAGTAATGGCGTCAAATTCCCAAAAATATTGTGGTACACTCACTGAAAATACAAGTTACATTTTATCTTTGTCATGGATTGACCCCAGTCAGTAGTCAAGCACCCACCCAGCCTCTCATTTCCCTCTCTCACCAAATGGAGACTCACAAAAAACTCACAAAGCTGAGAAAACTCATATCTCAACATAATGACAGATTAATAGATGAAGCAAAAGCTGAATGTGTAAGCAAAGCAAAAAGAGGAATTCATTCACCACTTCTTATCGGCAGGCAGATGTTTAGCCCTTTCCTGGAAAGCAAAACCTCAGCACATGTAACAGTTTCTTAGGAAGCTAAACACCATAAACATAAACATCTCTGCTTTCTCCCTTTCTTTCCTTGAGCTTTTGTTGCTGAGCCTGACAGCATGGAATAAACCTTTGGTCAGTTTGAGTCACACCCACCCTGCTCACTGGACAGGGAACAGAGTGAGAAATAGGGAAGGCCTTGACACTGTGCAAGCACTGCTCAGCAATACCCAAAACACTGTTGTGTTGTCAACATTGTCTTTCCAAAACACAGCACCATGCAGCTGCTACAGGAAAAGTTATCCCCATTCTAGCGGGACCCAGTATAAGTCCCCGCCAAAATCTGTATAAAATAGATAAGGCATGAGCATGTGTCTAAACTATGCCTTTTCAGGGGAGTTTAGATGGAAGACTGACTATTCTCAGTATCACAAGTAGTCCTAAGTAGCTAATAATTGTCAGAGAATCAGTTCAAGGAAAACACTCCTGAAACAAATGTCCATCTCAATGCCACTTCAGTTTCAACTGCATGGTTGCATGCCTCATGACCCAAATATCCTTTTGACCCATGAAAACTCCCACAGTGGCTTTCTATTTTCTTTTCTTTTCTTTTCTTTTCTTTTTTTAAATTGATACTGCAAATAATCTGCAGATGTGCAGAGCTCATTCAAGTGGGTGTTGACTTTAGTACTTACGTTTTTGATCTGCAGACTTCAACGTATTTACCTAACAGACTTAACTACTTTCAGTGATGTTACAGGTGGCCCATTAACTTTGCGAGGCAGTTATGTAATTACATATTTCCTGAGGATGGCAAGAAAGAAGACTACTAATTGTATGAGCTCATTAAGTCTGCTTTAAAATAGGTGACACTACATATTGTGAAAGAAAAGATATGTTCTAACTATCTCTTCTACGGTCTTTTCTACTGCCATAATTATCCAGAGACCAAGGAGAATACTGACAAAATTTACATTATGTAAGATAAGTCAACGAAAATGAATAGCTTTTGCTCTACTGTTCTCAACTGAAAACAAGAGTAAAAAACCTGAAGGACATTATGAAAAAATGCAACTTTTAAATGGGTCTGGTCTTGATGTCTAAATAATGTAATATATGTAACTGCAAATTTATAATTCAGATGAAGAGCTAATTTGAATAAAAAGGAAATTTATACTAACCTCAGAAAGACTTATTAAAAGTAATGCAAGGACAGCAGTATGAAGGAAAAATTATCCTAGATAAGTTCAGAAATTTTGAAGGCCAGAACACAAGTTAATTGCAGTTAATCACAACAGTAAGCTTTAATAGCTTTTACATTACAGCATAACCTAATTGCAGAGATGTCCTTTCAGCTGCCCGTGACCGTATACTGATTTGTGCTGATTCATAAGCTCTTGTAAGTACAGAACAAATAGACTGTGTTACACCAAAATTGGAGTTTATCTTCTTTTATTAGATACAAGACATACAAATGTTTTTTGATGGAATTCTGTAATTCACCTAATCAAAGTCATAACTTAAATCATATAAAGTCATAATTGCCCACACATGTCATTGTGCCAGATAGCATAAAGAACTTGATTACTTTTCTAAATTGTTGAAGAAAGTTAGTAATCTTTCTCAAATTTAGCCATGGAAAAATATCTCCATTAGGACAATCCATTCCATCTTAAGAATGAAGCCTTAAATAGATAAGAGGAAGTGTTGTCTAGAATATGGTGTCTCGCTCTGTTAATCTGGTATTAAGCAAACAGTATAGAAAAGACATTTGAATTATAGAAGGCTAAAGTTAGATCACAGGTTCGTAAGATAATTCAGAGTAGAAAGGACATTAGAAACTGTGTAGTCCAACCTCCTGTCCAAAAAGCAATCTAATCTACTGCTTGGCTGACCTTATGGTGAAGAAGCCTTTTCTTACACACAGTCTGAACCCCTTCAGTTTCAGTTTCTGTACATTGTCTTTTGTCTTCCCACTACATGCTCCTGTGAAAAGCTTGGCAAGTCCCCTTGATAATGTCACCATAGGCACTGTGAGTTTGCCCTTAGGTCCCCCTGAAGCTGTCTTTTCTCCCAGCTGAACAAGCCCAGCTCTCTCAGGTTCCCCTCACAGGGCAAGTACTCCAGGCCTGATCATCTTGGTGGTCTCTGCAGAACTTGTTAAGTGTATTGATTTCTTTCTTGTATTCAAAGAGTGGGGGAGGAATGGGGAGAAATTGAGTAGAATATTCTGGTTGTGGGCAAAGCCCAGCAAACGGAAATAATAACTTCTCTTCATCTACGCACTGCATTCCTGTTATTACAACTCCATCTGCTGCCACGGGTCACTGTTAGCTCATACTCATGCTCATGCTCAGCTTGATGCCCCTCAGGAGCCCCAGAGCCTCTTCAGCAGAACTGTTCCCCAGCTAGGCAGGACCCTGTCAAAACCAGGGTCCATCTGATATGCTCTAAGGCTAGGCTGCCATTCAAAAACACCTGAGCAGGCTGGTGGAATGGGCAAATGGGAGACTCAATGAAATTCAGTGATAATAAGTGCAAGGTCCTGCACATGGGCTGGGGCAATCCCCAATATCAGTACAGACCGGGTGATGAATTCATTGAGAACAGCCCTGCAGAGAAGGACTTGGGGATACTGGTGGATGAAAAATTGTACATGAGCTGGCAATGTACACTTGCAGCCCAGAAAGCCAATTGTATCCACTGCTGCAACAAAAAAAAAACATGGCCAGCAGGTAGAGGGAAGTGACCCTCCCCCTCTACATCGTAGTCATAAGACCCCATCTGGAGTATTGCATCCAGTTCTGAGGTCAGTAGCACCAGAAATACATGAACCTGCTAGAGTGGGTCCAGAGAAGAGTCATGAAAATGATCTCTCCTCTGAAGACAAGCTGAAAGAGTTGGTGTTGTTCAGCCTGGGGAAAAGAAGGCTCTGGGTAGACCTTATTGTGGCCTTTCAATATATAAAGGGGACTTATAAGAATAATGAATAGAGACTTTTTACCAGGGCAAAACTGTGGCTAAACGATGAAGGCAAAAGTGCAGGGAGAGAAAGCCCAGCCCCCACCACAGAGCCAGAGAGAGGGAGTTCCTGATGAGCAGCAGCTCCTGAAGAGCGGGTGGGGACAAGAGAGACAGTGGCCAAACTCCCTCACATACACGAGCAGCCCCCAGGGAGCATGAGCAACCAAGAACATGGCAACTAGGGCAGGCAAACAGGGTGTGGTGCATCAGAAGACCATGGCACGGCAGTTTACACAGCAGTTTGCACAGGGAAGACGTGTGGGCAAGGCACAGCCCCCCTCCTGGCTCTAAAGAGTAACTCAACTAGTGGTCATCGCCCTCCCTGGAGAGGACTCACATATGGTTTCCACTCACCCAAAAGCCATCACCAGAAGGAATGTGGCGACCCAGATGGAGCTCCTACACAAACACGCATGTGTCCAGGTCTCTGTCTGCAGGGAATGACTGAGAAGAACTGGCAGGGAAGATGACTGGCCTGGTTGAACAAGGAGCTTTTGCTAGGACTTGGGGAAAAAAATGAGAGTTTACCACTTTTTGGAAGAAGGGGCAGGCAACTGAAGAAGAGTACAGGGATCTTGTTAGGTCATGCAGAGGGAAAATTAGAAAGGCAAAAGCCCAGCTAGAATTCAGTCTGGCCACCATTGTAAGAGATAACAAGAAATGGTTTTGCAAATATATTAACGACAAAAACAGAACCAAGGAGAATCTCCATCCTTTATTGTATGCAGGAGGGGAATGTTGCCACCAAGGATGAGGAAAAAACTGGGGTACTTAATTCCTTCTTTGCTTCAGTCTTTAATAGCCAGACCAGTTATCCCCAGGGTGTTCAGCCCCCTGAGCTGTAAGACAGGGATGGAGAGCAGAATAAGCCCCCCATATTCCAGGAGGAAGCAGTTAACGACCTGCCACCTGGACACTGAGAAGTCTATGGGGCCAGAGAGTACTGAGGGAGCTGGCAGAGGAGTTTGCCAAGCCACTTTCCATCATTTATCAGCAGTCCTGGTTAACAGGAGAGATCTCAGATGACTGGAGGCTTGCCAGTGTGATACCCATCTACAGGAAGGGATGGAAGAGGATTCAGGGAACTACAGGTCTGTCAGCCTGACCTTGGTGCCAGGGAAGATTATGGAGCAGTTCAGTTTGAGTGCGCTCACCAAGCATGTGTGGGACAACCAGGGAATCAGGTCCAGCCAGTGTGGGTTCATAAAAGGCAGGTCCTGCTTGACCAACCTGATCTCCTTCTATGACCATGTGACCCACATAGTGGATGATGGAAAGGCTGTGGATGTTACCTACCCGGACTTTAGTTAAGCCTTTGACATTGTCTCCCATAGCATTCTCCCAGAGAAGCTGGCGGCTCATGGCTTAGAAAGGTGTACTCTTTGCTTGGTAAAAAAACTGGTTGGATGGCCGAGCCCAGAGAGTTGTGGTGAATGGAGTTAAATCCAGTTGGTGGCTGGTCACAAAAAGTGTTCCCCAGAGCTCAGTTTTGGGGCCAATCTTGTTTAATATCTTAGTCAATGATCTGGATGAGGGCACTGAGTGCTCCTTCAGTAAGTTTTCAGATGACACCAAACTGGGTGGGAGTGATGATCTGCTTGAGGCTAGGAAGGCTCTGCAGAGGGATCTGGACAGGCTGGATTGATGGGCAGAGGTCAATTGTATGAGGTTCAACAAGCCAAGTGCCGAGTCCCACACTTTTGTCACAACAACCCCATGCAATGCTACAGGCTTGGGGGAAGAGTGGCTAAAAAGCTGCCCAGCGGACAAGGACCTGGGGGTACTGATTGACAGCTGTCTGAACATGAACCAGCAGTGTGCCCAGGTAGCCAAGAAGGCCAACAGCATCCTGGATTGTATCAGGAATAGTGTGGCCAGCAGAAGTAGGGAAGTGATCCTGCCCCTGTATTGGGCACTGGTGAGGCCACATCTCAAGTACTGTATTAGTTTTGGGCCCCTCACTACAAGAAGGACATTGAGTTACTGGAGCATGTCCAGAGAAGGGCAACGAAGCTGGTGAGGGGTCCAGAGAACAAATCTTATGATGAGCGGCTGAGGGCACTGGGATTGTTTAGTCTGGAGAAAAGGAGGCTGAGGGGAGACCTTAGCACTCTCCACAACTACCTGAAAGGAGATTGTAGAGAGATGAGTGTTGGTCTCTTCTCCCAAGTAACTAATGATGAATCTAGTTCCTTCTCCCAAGGAACTAGAGAGGAAATGGCCAGAAGTTGCATCAGGGAAGGTTTAGATTGGATTTTAGGGAAAATTTATCTACTGAAAGAGTGGTCAAGCACTGAAACAAGCTGCCCGGGGTAGTGGTGGAGTCACCATCTCTGGAGGTGTTCAAAGAATGTGCAGATGTGGCAGTTCGGGACATGGTTTAGTAGGCATGGTGGTGTTGGCTTGACGGTTGGACTTGATGATCTTGGAGGTCTTTTCCAACCTTAAAGATTCTATGATTCTATGACAGGACAAGGGGCAATGGTTTTAAACTGAAAGAGGGTAGATTTAGATCAGATATAAGGAATATTTTTTTTTCCTGTGAGAGTGGTGAGACACTGTTACAGATTGCCCAGAGAAGTTGTGGATGTGCCATCATTGGAAGTGCCGAAAGTCAGGTTGGATGGGGCTCTGAGCAACCTGGTCTGGTGAAAGATGTCCCTGCCCATGGCAGGGGGTTTGGGACTAGATGATCTTCAAAGATCCCTTCCAACACAATCCATTCTACGATTCTGTGATTCTAAAAAACACGATATAATCTATCAAACAGTGTCCAAGAGAGCCTTCAAAATCTGGGTAACACTACCAGACATTATTTTTAACTATGCATTGTGTGAAGAAGTTGCTCCTTTTCTTTGTTTTGAATCTGGAAACTGGTGGTTTTATTTGATATCTCCTATTCTTTTACTCAACAGAAACAGTTGTTGTCTGTTGATCTTAATATCCAGGATATTAAAAACTTCTATCATATCCCTCCCTGCTCTGTACTTTTCTCTTTGCCAGACTAGTGGTCCTGGTTATATCTCATCGCCTCTCATGAAAACTAAGCCATACCTTTGATCACCCATGAGTTTTCTTTATTTTCAGTTTCTACGATATCTCTTTTGAACTAAGATTCCAGAACTACATTAGGTACTCAATGTGCATTTATGCTGTAAATTAATAGTTAGAAGTAATGACATCTTATTACTACTTGGACACTTAGCCTGCTTAGATTCTCACCTGCAACCAAAGACACCACCATATTTTGCAAATATTGTCTTGAAGTACCTAAATCTCCATGAAATTTAGATTACATAATGTCAAAATAAATTTTGAGAATAGAATGAAAAATACTGGGCCATTCTAAAAATATTTTCTTACTGTACCTAGATGTCAGAAATAAAGCATAATATATTAACTTGCTTGTTTGAGGAAATTCTTGCACAGAGGGTTAAGGGTGTCCATTTACAGTGTACTGTCAGAAATTAGCTTCCCATAAGAACACTTGGTGTGCCCTGGGTGTTATACATTTCTCTCCTTTTTCAGAGTAGAGTGAACTGCTTCATGCAGAGGAATCCTTAATTCACAGTGAAAGTATCCACACAGGGAGTTATTGAGAAATAGCATGAATACTGTAAATAAACACTTTAGCTTACTGAACATTTGCCTCCTAATGTTGGCAGCCTCTTTAATATGTGAGCAATACGGTAGACAAAGAACAACAGCTCTTGCTCATTCAAAACACAATATCTGATCAGCCACTGTAATTACAGGTGTCTGCTCCAACAGAGTGGCATTTTCACAAAGGCTATTTCTGGTAACTTCTTCATGACATTTTTAGCAAGTTTGGTTTTTTTGACAAACCCAGCATAAGGCTTTATGTGTCTCTGGACATGTAGGCTCCCTTGTTTTTAATCAGCAATTGAACAAAAGAATTTGAGCATTTAAGATCTGTATTTAAATGCATGAATGATACTGGCTATGTTTATTCCTCTTGTTAATAGTTGTAGTGAAAGAAAATTTTGTTCTCAACTATTGAATATGAATTGTGGCAATAATTTCAGACTGTTGATTTTTTTTCCCTTTAGAAAATTATGACTTTGCCAACAAGAAATACATTAAATGGAATGATCTCAAATTCTTCTTAAAAAAATTAGTGAAAGCATTTCTTAAAATAGTTCATATATAATATTTGCTTATTTTTGCCTCGTTAATGGTGTGTTTTTCTACAAAATTCTCTCCAAAATTTTATAAGTGTTAAGGGTCTAATTTTGTATGTCAAGAAATGCTTCCTGAATGAGACTGAATGCCATTATTTTGTCCTGATTTCAGGAAGTCTTCAAACCTTTCTGGAATTAGATTAATAAATCACACATTGTATGAACTAGAATAATAATAATTATTTTAAATAAAAAAAAAATAAAGCTAAAGGCTTTAGCAGCCAAAATAACATTAACACTCCCTGGAAAATTTTTGGCATTATACAGAATAACAGTTTCAATTAATAAAATTTATCTTTCATCACTTCTGTACAGCCATTTCATCGCACTCCACTTAATCATTAGTTCTCCAATAAACAACAAGGATCACAGGAAACTGTCTGAAAAAAAATCAAGGTCAAATTGTTTCCTTTAGGATCCATATTGAAACTCCTATTTAATCCAAAAGGAAATTTTAATTTTCATAAATTTTTAAGAAAAGCAAATGTTCACATTCGTTACAGTCTGATGGTGTGTATTCCCTCTTTTCCACCAATCAGCCAGAATGGGTGACTTGAGTACATTGAATCTTTTTTCTAAATGACTTTAAGCTATTTAGTCCATGAAAAAAACCAGCCTAGACAATATTTTGCTATCTTTGTTTGCTCTGTCTTCTTTTGATACTCTTCACTTTGAAAGCCTGACTAACTAAAACAAAGTCCAAAATATACCTGTGCCATATATTGGAAATATGATTTACCCGCTAAGATAGAGAATCAATCCCATGACTGATTTTCTGCTTCAATGACAAGGAAACTTTTTAATAAAACCAGAAGCAGATGTAGCAAAGAGTACTAGGGAAATGTAAACCAATCTCTCCTACGAATTGTTAAATTAAACACTCTTATTAGAAATGGAAAAATTAATTTAATCCCTTTGATACAGAGACATATGGGAAGATCTTCCTTTGTTTTCATGAATCCAAACATTTTTGCTTCCAATTGAAATAACTTTGGGAATTCAGAATAGATTTGCACACAATTCTCAAGATGACCAAAATAATTTTGTTGAGAAATTTAAAATCTATGAAAAAGCCCTTAAAAATAGAATAAAATCCTACATTAGCAGCTAACCACAAGACTGTATAGTAAGTTTGAGTCGTCAATAATTTTGCTGGAGTTGTTCATTAGCCTTGCACCAATCAGTCATGCCAAGCAATGCTGAATAAAACATAGTCTTCACCTCACACACAGTTTTCCTTCATTCATTGTGGTTTCTCATATTTTGATGATATACTATATTCTCTTCAAGCAGGACTTGTGCTTTTTTACCCATGATACTGATTATGTATGTATTCAAATTCTGTTGTTCTCAGTAATCAATACTTTTAAAATTATAATATTTCAACACCTTGGAGATCTTGTTCATTTCTTTCCTCCTCCCTTCCTTCCTCCATTTCCCCTTTTCCTCCTTCAGACCCTTGCCATTCCCTGTTCCCTAGGATGCAGCTTTTCTGTCCTCCCCAATCCAAATAACACCTTGCAGGCAGTTTAGTTTTAACCACAATTGGACTATTTTGGCAGGTTAAGTCTGACCAGTAATCAGAACTTCTCACCTCTCCCTGCCAAATCTTCACCTTTGAACAAACAGTCTAGGAACTGAGAAAGGGCTCAAGAACATAGAAAAGAAAGTTTAGACTTATTCTGCCACTGTTGTATGTTTCTGTAATAGCAAATTACAATATGTAATTATATAGTATATAAGTTACAAACAAGTGAAAACATCTTTTTAAAAAGTTATTGTATCAAATGTGTATTCAAAATTGTAAACATTGAAAGTCTATTATTTCAAAAAAAGTGATACTACATTTCTTTGGTATTGGTGTCATATTGGTAGTACAAACTGTTTCAGTGGAAGCTGCCTTCATTTTTTGAAGGAAATTCTCCATATCTTAGTGATTTCACATCAAAATTTGATATCTCTGAAATACATTAGTTTGCTTTTTAACTGGACTCAATACAAGTATAACTAGATTAAAATAGATGTCTAATGGCTAAATGATATCAGAATTCTATTTAGGAGAGGTATTACACTGAAATGCACTACTGTAATACTTCTGTGTTCCAAAGCTTGTTTATAATTATACAAGTAATCTACAAAGCTTCTTTCTGTAATATTTTTTTCTTATATTCTTATAGGCAATCTATGCATAGCTCACATCCTGCAGATGCCTTAAAATGCATGAACACTCTTTGAGCAAATTAAAAAAAAAAATTTAAAAGTGAATGTTTTATAGACTGGAACTAAAAGCTTAAACTTCCTAAGCTGAATACACTTTGCAAAATAAAGAAAATTTAGGGGAAAAAATACCGATTAGTCTTGAACCGGTTTTCTTTTTGGTAGTGATAGAACCTCATAGCTTCACATGAAAGAACATATTTCATCTTTGTGATGACATTTATCAGACTTTTTTCCTATTTTCTTGTCTTTCAGTTGCACAAATTATCTCCAGGAAGACTGTTTCTATTACTTTGTAGGATACACCGTCACTTTTAAACAGAAAGTCTGTAAAGAATAGAGGATGTCCATCTGGAGTATCCTTAGGGACTACTCAATTGCAATTAATTTAAACAGGCACTGGATGTCAGTGTTGCCATTTTATATTTAAAAAAAAAAAAAAAAGAAAATAAAGAAAATCCAAGGTGTAACTAAAAGTAGGTTATAGAAGTCTAATAAAATCATTCAGAACAGCTTAGAAGCTAATTAGCATTCTATATCTTCATGGTAGAAAGAATATGTTGGCTTGAAAGAAACAGCTCTCCATAAAGGTTTTGATTTCTATTAAGAACAAACAAACAGGTGAGCAAACACTTAATCTAAATGGACATTTTAGGGATCTGTCACAGGGCTTTTACATGGTAATTAACATTCAACATTTCATTTAATCAGAATGGTGAACAGTGCACAGTATGAGTTATGGTATTTACTTTATGGTTAATTTTGTACCTGGCTTTCAAAAATATGCCTTAATTTAACTGACTTCTAAAATCAACAAAATTAATCTCATGACTTTAAAGGAGCTGTTTACTTTTAAAACAGGATTTTATTTTTAAACAAGTTTTAAAAGGGATTTAGACAAGAGTAAGAATGGAAAAATATGAATATAATTGCCTATATAAAAGTCTACCCACTAAACAGAACTGTCCATCCCCTACTGTCAGTTTGAAGCAAATTGTAACCAAGATCAGATTTAAAGTACTGAACTTCACAGTCAGGTACACATACAATCTCCTTTGAAGTCTGACAGAAATACTAATTCACATGTGGCTTCAAACCATCCTGCAGAATGATCCCAGCACTAAATGGAATCTCAAAGAACAACATCCCATTTCACTAGCAACACCTTTGAAGTTATGCTGTTTCAAAACCAAATATCATTTAAGACTTAGTATGTAAGAAAAAGTAAATCCATAGAAACTGTCATAAAGACTGAAAATCTCTTACAGTACAAGGAAACATAACTCTACTCTCTTCATTACAAACACATTCACTTGATAGCTTGGTGAATCTGTCCAAACATCTAAGCTGAACAGCTGAAAATAGTATTTTTTTAAAAAAAAAGTTCTTACTTGGACATACAAAAAAGTCCTGAGCATCCACAATTACTATTGAACTGTGAAACTGCACGTCAGGTAATTTCTGTATTAATGAAAATGTTTCAGAAGATGGTGACCTGCAACCAAAAGAAAGCAGACAGATCCACTATCAGACTCACATGGACAAAACAGAGCAAACAAATCTCTTGGGTTTCCAAATAACATCCCAAAAACATTGTAGGAAACATTAGATATGTCAGAAGTGAAAAATTTCAGTCAATAATATTCCAGTAAGAGTTTATTATGGTATCTCTAGAGAAGAAAAAACAAAAGGGAGGGTTGTATAGAGACCAGCAGCAATCACTGTAAAGCTTTTATCATCCCAGAAATGTTGATTACCATCATGCCTGCTCTCCATCAAAAGCTAGTAATGAGCTACACACATTTATCTCTTCAAATGTCTAGATCAAGTATTTTGGCAACATTGAGATTTATATAAAATATTTTTCAGATACTTCACACTGAACAGTGAAGGCAAAGTCACAAAAATAAGGGAGTGTTAGTCCTTTTTCAGACACCAATGTATGAATCAACATATCTAACACAAAAGATAATCTCTGATCTGATATTTTATCTCCAAATAGATAAGACTGTTGAATTGGGGTGTCTGATAGTATCTCTTGAATAAATTAGAAATGTTTAAGTTTAAAGAACTAGGGAAGTGAAGGCAGACAGAAGAGAGATAAAATAACTTTGGACTTCATAGAGGACCCAAGAAAAGAGATTAATTATAGAAGACATCGTGCTTCACAGACAGAGGGTTCTTTCTGATAAATGCAACCTAAGATGAATACTATCTAACATATAAGACATATGAGCTTTGATACCAGGAAAATTTCAACATGAAGCTAGATTATATATACAGAGGAAAAAATTGAGTCATATTTCAAATTTAATGTTGATGTAAATGAGTTTAGTTTTCAATTCTTTTAAACCTTTATTAAGTTTTTTAAATTACATTGTGTATTTTGGATTCTCTAAATAAATATTTAATTGTATTTTTCTTTAACAAGAACTGAACTATTGTAACCAGAGAGTAAGTAACTGATAGTAAGTTCCTCACTCAACAGTCTAAGAAAACTAGAAATTGGCATACTGAGACAACCTGAGTGGAATTCAAGTACCTAAACAGAGGCATCTAGTCCCACGGTTTTCTTCCTGGCCTGCAATTGCACTCAAGAAAATCACATCCCATATGTCCTTGATTGTATCTGCCAGCTCTCTGTTAATGTTTTGGATGCCGCAGCTCTTTAAGATTGCACTAAATGCTGTCTGAATTGCTGAAAACCTGAAATTTTTTTTCCTGGTCTTCCCAAACAACCTCTTGAGTGCCCAGAAGGTTAAAGGAATATAGGACTGTGCTGGCTGCTGAAAGATTGCTGCTGGTAGCCTTGTTCTGAATGCTACTTTCAAGGTTAGGTAGAAACTTCTGAAGAAAGAGATGGTGGCTCCTTCATGAGGGTCTGCTTCGTATGGTCAAGTGAGAGAAGCTTTCAATAAACGTGCCAGGCAATACAAGAGATCTCATCAAGAAGGGACCTAAGCAATCAGAAGCATAGCAGACATGACTGAGTGTCTAAGGTAGCAAAATCTTAAAAAAGGAAAAA
Organism: Ardeotis arabs; assembly: GCA_011801015.1. Lineage (NCBI taxonomy): Eukaryota > Metazoa > Chordata > Aves > Otidiformes > Otididae > Ardeotis > Ardeotis arabs. The sequence continues at coordinate 3,574 of JAAGAY010142914.1, read as the reverse complement.
AAAAGAAGAAAAACTTTTCAGAAAGAACCAATTATGGCTTTGTGGAGTCTGATGCAACCCAAAAACCTGCTGATAGTTTCTAGGCTGAGAGCAAGACTAAAAGCAAGTTTATAAAGCTGCTTTGGTGTTTTTTTCAGTTAACTTTAGAAGTTCTGTGCAGCTCCATCAAGCTCAAAACTAAGTCAGTCAAGCCATTAACTGGTTTTGTGTCTAAAAAATGTGTTTGTTTTTTGCAGCATTTTTCCTCTTACCAGAATCCTTACCTCACACTCTCATTGCTCTTACTGTTTATATTTCTCTGTGTGAATAAGAATGCAGGATGTCTGTACCTTTTGCTTTGCTATGCTGGAGTGAATCCACCAAATATTAGATACCTATGCATCACTACTGATGTGAGTTTGTAATAAAAGTATCACAGCTACAATTGCTACTATAATTCTTTGTCCTGCAGCTCATAAACCTCATTAAGGTATGATGATACTTTCACAAATTACTTGAGTGATGAAATAGAGGGTATGTCAGATGAAACTAGACTAGGAGGGCCTGCAAAGGCATTGAAAAACATGACCAGAACACAAAGCAGTCTTAAGAAATTGAAGAAATAAACTTAAAATAGAAAGTGAATTGATAAGGACAACTGCAAGGTTCCTCACTGTAAGCAGGAGCAATTATCTGCAGCAATACAAATCAACTGCACTAACAAGTCTGATTAAAGGAGGTTATAGGGGATCACAAGATAAATTTAGGATAAGTACTATGTCTATGTACTGTATTTATGTACAGTACTATTGAGACTAATAGTAATCATACCAAAATTAATAAACAAGGGCATAGTTTGCAAGCCCTTGTACTTTTTTCTAGCATCATTAAGCCCTCTTATGGAGGTCTGTGATCAGTTGCAGGTATTGCATTTGATGGAAACTATAAACCAGGTGAAGACTGATCAGATGTCTAAAGTCTGTCAATCTCTGATATTCATCAAAAGTCCAGAAAAGTAAGACTTTGGAGAAAAGAAAGGCATAAAAACCAGAATTGTTAGCCTGAAGGAGAAAGGACTGAGGGCAGATAATATTTCATGAACACTATTTCAAAAAATAAGGGAAAAAATGCAGAAAGAAGGCATCAGATGAGGAAATATTTCCAATGGTGAGAATTATAAAGTATGGAAATAGATTGCCTAGGGAGGTCTGTCATTGAAGTCTTTAAGAAAAGGTTAAACAAAAATGTCTGTCAGGAGGAGTGCTAATACTGCCTTGGAGCAGACTGAAGGCCAAAATGATCTCCTAAGATCTGTGCTGTGATATTTCTCGAATCTTAGTCAAAATTAATTCTGCTATAATGATTTATTAATACAACCATTTCCAGCCCAAATAAACTACAACTTAAAAATATACAGAAGGAAGACAATCAAAAAAGAATCAATGGCATATGTAAGTATTTTAATAAATGTATATATTGAATACTTAAAGGTTTTCCTTATTTTCCTAATTTAATATTGCCATCTTTTTTCCTATTTCATGTGCTCTTACAAAATATATTTACTCTTTATTAACGAACGACAACGTTAAGTAAGAGAATTGAGAAGGAAGAAGTTCTGAATATATAACGGAAATGATTGCTGAAAAGTTTCCATCTATAGGTTGTTTTTAAAGTTGTTTGTCTTCTAACTCAAAATTATTGTATGATAGAAGAGATTGCTAACTGAAGACATAGTAGAAATGTAGTCTGAAAGTTACATATGGAGAGGGTGTATTAATCCTCAGTGTAAATTAGCAGCTCTCCTACGGCTTATTAAGTCAGGCTATATTCATATACAATACATGTTCTTAGCAAAAACTTACAGTGTTCTTGCCCCTGTCCTTCACAGTCACCTTGGTCACAAATGAAGTCCCAGTTCTTGCTGCAACAATATTGGGTGGGATAGCTGGTAAAGGAATATGACCAATATTATTGACCTAAGTGCTCATAGAGGAAAATTTCTGTAGTTGCAGAAGATAATAAGAACTAAACTGAGACAAATTTCTATTCAAGAGGAAAAGTTAAAAAATAGTTTCTGTTCACAAAGAAAACAAGTAGAAAGATTTCTACCTACCATTTGCACTGCAGCAAAGCTGAGGCAGTGTCCAGTTACTGTTGTAAGCTGTCTGATTTTGCTTCCTTCATAAGCTCCTTCTACATGGCTTTTGACAGTCCTCATGTTGATCTTACCTTAACATGCTCAGATACAATGGTAGAGCTAAACCAGCAGAGAGCAGAGCCCTTTGGATGTCTAACTGTTTAGTATCATTTTACCTCCCTGAACTAGCTTGTTGAAATGCCAGGCCCATGCAAGTTCATAGTAAATTAAAGATAAAAATGTGCAAGGGGGTAATTCCTTGCACATCAGCCTAAAGATAATATGTTCTCAGAGTAAACAAAATATTAATTTTGTATGCAATGGACCGCTTTATATTCAATTCATACACTTATTTTTTGTTTCATTTCTTAGATTTACCCCAAATAATGGGAGATATCCAGATGTGTCTTTGATGACAAACGTACCATTTGATTCTTAATATATTTAGTTAAGGGGAGGCTGAATCTGTGGCCCAACAGAGCTGAGGCTGCTGCAGCTGTGTGCCCCGGTTCCAACCAGCAGTGATGCTGAGCATGTGTTATCAGTACGTCCATACACACACATATGCAACACGTGTAAACATACATGGTGACACAGATCAGTGTTGACATATACAACCAGCACTCACATCAACACAAGCAACACCAATGGCCTCTTCTTGTTCTTCTTCTTTTGGTGACAGCCAACATGGCTTCACCAAGGGCAGATCATGCCTGACCAGTCTGGTGGCCTTCTATGATGGGGTCACAGCATCTGTGGACAAGGGACGAGCAACGGATGTCATCTACCTGGACTTGTACAAAGCTTTTGACACTGTCCTGCACGACACCCTTCTCTCTAAACTAGAGAGGCATGGGTTTGATGGATGGACCACTCGGTGGATAAGGAGTTGGCTGGATGGCCACACTCAGAGAGTGGTGGTCAACGGCTCAATGTCCAAGTGGAGAGCCGTCACGAGTGGCGTCCCTCAGGGGTCCGTGTTGGGCCCGGCCCTGTTCAACATCTTTGTCGGTGACATGGACAGTGGGATAGAGTGCACCCTCAGCAAGTTCACCGACGACACCAAGCTGTGTGGTGCCGTCGACACGCTGGAGGGGAGGGGTGCCATACAGAGGGACCTGGACAGGCTGGAGAGGTGGGCCCGTGCCAACCTCATGAAGTTCAACCAGGCCAAGTGCAAGGTCCTGAACCTCGGTCGTGGCAATCCCAGGCACAAATACAGGCTGGGCAGAGAATGGATTGAGAGCGACCCTGAGGAGAAGGACTTGGGAGTGCTGGTGGACGAGAAGCTCAACATGAGCCGGCAATGCACCCTTGCGTCCCAGAAGGCCAACTGCATCCTGGGCTGCATCAAGAGGAGCGTGGCCAGCAGGTCGAGGGAGGTGATTCTGCCCCTCTACTCTGCCCTGGTGAGACCCCACCTGGAGTACTGTGTCCAGTTCTGGAGCCCCCAACATA
>JAAGAY010142913.1:0-25200 GCA_011801015.1 Ardeotis arabs | reverse complement strand
AAAGCAATGTATGTCTAAATCGATGGAGTGACAATTCCAGTGATGGTTAAGAATCTGGAAACAGGTATTTGGGAAAGACCATTTCCTCTTATAATGTGGGGGAAAGGATATGCTTGTGTCTCTACAGGAGCAGTGAACAAGTGGATCCCTGCACGATGGGTACGATCAGCGCTCCAAGCTGCCTTGCGTTCGTCGGATTGTTAACAAGCTGTGTGGCAGCTCCATGGACATCAGTCACGGAAAGAACAAGCGTGTGGGTAACTATGGCTAATGCCACAGGACAGGACACCATTTCTCTGTATCATCTGCAAGTGACCCTTTCAGAACACGCTTGGCTGACCTGCCAGATAACGGTAGGATGGCAACTCTGTTTAAAACAACAGCAGCCGTGAGTGCTGAGTGCTGAACTACAAGAGATGGAACTTCTGGGATCAGTAAAGATGGACTTCTGTCTATTTTTTTTTTAACTATTCAAGAGCTAATGTTTCTAGAGGGGTAATGATTGTAAATGTTTTTAAGATCTATACATTGCAATGATACAGCATGGTATAATCATGCAAGCACTAACACATCAAAATCCAGATAGCATAAAAGACCTAAACGAAGTACACATAGCATTGAATCTGATTGCCAAGATATATAGAGTTTTGGACACCAAGCAAAATTATTGCTGCTTCAATCTTTGCACCTGATGTGGCAAGTGCCCAGGCGTTAGCTACGCTAAATAAATTGGGTTATTGGCTTGCTAAGCAAACGCATGCAACTGTATCGGTACTATCAACACTACTATTTGATGTAGATTCTATATGTGACGCTACGCTATTTTACTGAACAGAACCGCTGTTAGCCTGCAGAGTGCATTTAACAGGCCTTGTTGCATGCGCTGACCACGCATGCAGCAACGTCTAGTCAGGCCTTGTTGTGTGTGTTGGCCACGCATGCAGCAACGTCCAGTCAGTATTCTTCTACTGAATTTGCTGAGGGTGTAGATAGAGGTGACTTGAAGTGGGGAGAAGGGATCCAGAGCGCATGAAGCAAACAACAGGGGACACCCTGAAGGTGCTGTGCCTGCCCCATTTCTCTGCTTTGACCCCGCTGATAATTACCCTCCTGCTCGGCGGTGTTTCTGGCATAGTCGGGTTAGTAACAGAATAAAGTAATAGTAGATTTTATTATTAGCACAAAATCATGGTTGTCAGGATTTTGATGGGCTTTGCTGCATGAATCTGTCTGATCATTCGGAATCTATTCACAAAAGTATTCAAAACTTGCAAAAAGGAGTACAAAAACTGTAACAAAGTGATGATTTTGATATATTCAGAAATCTTTTTGGTGGATTGATGTAAGCATAATCATTGACATTTCGTGTTTGATTCACCTGCCTACAAAAATGTTACAGAAAATACTACATCGGATATTGCTAGTAGAAAAACAAAAAGGGGGAAATGTGGGAACAGAGAGTGCAGCACAGCTGTCTGATATTAAAGAATTTGAGCTATGTCTTGGAACACCACTTGCTCAATAATAAAAAACAGCAATGAGAACAAGATAAGTAAATACCAAAGGCAAAAATAGTAAAGACAACTAAAGATCCATAACCAATCCAAATGAAGCTTAAGGCGCGTGAGCAGTATATTGCTACCAATCGAATTAGATGATTAGGTGCATGCACTTCGCGTGTAACTTAGAAAACTTATAAAAGACTTATGCTGACGGACAATAAGGGTCTCCAGTTCACCATCCACGAGGGTCCTGTCGTAACTGCAACAGAACATGATTTAATAAGAAGATAGGATGGACTGCAGTCATCAGGTGCAGAGCTCAGTCAGACAAGTGTACTGCTCAGTAGGTTGCTTACATACAACTAGCCCCTTCTATTCACCCTTCTCTCCATTTTCCATGTTTATACTTCCGTGATTCCCTTTGATACCTCCCTTTTTCCAGCCTTATCCTCTCTCAAGAAACCTATCCCAAATTACCTTTTTCCAATTTGTCCCATTGTAGCTAAATCCATATCCAAATTTGATATTTCTGACAGCTCTTCTGTGCCTAAGGTTTATAGAAAGCCTTCATTACATGGTAGCAGGTAGGATTCCAGCCAGTTTCAATGTTACATGTTGTAGCTAAAAGAAAAAGTTAAAACGCTTGTTGAACTTTGAACATATTCTTGTGAGCTTCCGTACTGCATCTTTGGATCTCTGAAATTCATCCAACTTTCATCCATTTTTCCTTTGGCCTTTCTGGAAAGACCGTATTTCCTTCTACTTTGTAAAACTTCAATTTCCTAATTCAGAAGTTGTAACTTTTAGCAGTAAAATGTACATTAATAGCAAAAATATATTTGTCAAGTTTCTGCCAGATTGTCTGGAAATCTTATTTTTATACGTAGGGTCTATGTCCTCAAAGCTCTCATCTGGCAGTTATCCAGCTACAAATTCTGAGTCAGTTCCAAGGCTTTTGGTCAGAATAGTACTCACATTTTGTTCTGCTTTTTACAACTAAGTTTAAAAGTGTTTTAAAGCACCAGAGATGTTCATAGATGTTAGGGTGACTATAATGTATGGGCTGTCACAAGCTGCAGAGCCAATTGTTCTTACTAACACACCTGAGGTTTCAGTTTTGAAGGCAAAGAGCAAACCTAAACTTGTCCATGGGAAAAATTCACTTGCGTGTAGAAAAATCTTTGCACTGCAGAAATGTCAGTAATAGACAATGAGCTCAAAAACAGAAGTAGAAATTAACATCCATGTCACAGCCTAAAGTGCACCAAATAGATCTTAATAGGTCTGGCCAGCTTCAACTGAGTCCCCACACACCCTGTCTGCCTGTGGGCCCAGGATATACATTTCAACCCAGGCCTGGTGAGACCTGTTGTAGGTGTACCTGTCCCCAGCTATGTCTCCTGGACAGACCTTTCAGATCTACACTGCAGTTAGCTTGTCTCCAATCACTGACACTTGAATGGACACTTTGGATGGACTTCCGAGATTGCCATTTGGTAGCCCCATGCTCCTGGTGGGAACCTATCCCTGCCTTGGCTCAATGCTAGCCAAAAGTGTCAGGGCCTGTTGGTAGGCCTCATTACATTACTGACTTTGGAACTGCCTATCACACTCAGACCCTGCAAGACAATGCCCATCAGGGGGATACAGGCACCACTGCCATCTCTGCTGCACTTGGCTAAGCCATCGGGGCGTCGTCAACCCTGGCTGTGCCCTGGCAGTCAGGTCAGGTTTCTGAGCCAAACACCATGGGAACTGGCCCACAACAGTGCCCCTGTGACTTCCCCTAAGCCTGGTCCTGAGCTCTGATCTCCCCATAGAGCCAAACTGCTGACCAGCCCCAGGTACCTGAGTTGTCTCTCCACAGTCCTCCCTGGACTCAGGGCTCCTCAAGGGCAGCTTGAACACTGCCCCCTCACCTCAAGGGCACATCAGGAACAGCCTGGATGTTCTGCCCAGCTCCAAATGCCATATGTTATGCCTGCCATGGTCCTGACACAGCTCCAAGTCCCCCATGTCATGTGCCTGTCCCAGCTTCAAGACTCTGCCCTGTCTCTGTATCAACTCCAGGTTCCCCATCCCATTCTCAAGTGCCCTTTTCCATGGCTCTGTGTGACACCATGGTCTTGCTATGATCCTGTCCTGGCTCTGAGCTCCACTCTGAGACATGTCGCTTTCCCAGTTCTCTGTCCCACCTCTGCATCCCCTGAAATAGACCACTGACACCCCAGAGCAATCAGATTACTGTACATCCCTTCCGAGTCCAGATCTCTGTAGATGGAAGGACAACACTTGCTCAGGGGAGGGGGAGTGTGGACTTCTGTCAAGGCCCTGACGGCACTGAAAGCAGTCACTTCCCCTGCTCAGTTTCCACTGAGGCTTCCTTCAACATCTATCCATGACGCAGAACCCTATTTCATCTCAGATGTGGTCATCAAGTCCTGATCTGAGCAGTGTTGTAGGTAGGCCTTTCTTCAGCCCTGTCACCTGGATGGACTGTTTGGAACCCCACCATAGCCTCATCTCTGGTCCTATCTCTGGCCTAGCATCCTAGACACTAGATCTACAGATCTTCAGCCCTGTGCTGCAGACAACTAATTTATTTATGAATCCTTTAGACGTAGGTTGTAGTTTGTTTCCAGCCCTGTCTCCTGAATAAACTCTGGATCTATATAATATCTTGTCTCCAGACCTTTCTCTGGTGCTGTCTTCTGTTCTTGGCTGGACACTCCATATGGACCTGGACCTGATCCACTAGTGGCATGCTGTATCTGGGATTATTTAGCAATTGTTTTGGATTAAAACAAGTTCCTTCATGCTAGCAAACAGGACTGAGGCTAATGAAGACTACATAGGAAATTGTCTGGTATGCAGACGTTCATGGTAACTGAGTTGAAATACCTAACCTCTTTTCCACAAGCTAATTTAAGTAGAAGATATCAAAGACAGAAAGCTGTTTTATTTAAAACAAATCAATCAAAATAGAAAATCTGAAATTTCATGCCAAATGGATCATAAAATATTGCTACCACCAATTTTCCCTTGTTGTACACTGAGAATTTATTTTAATAGTCTTTTTGAAGTACTTTATATCAATTTAAACAAAAAAAAAGCCCTAATATTGTAACTATCCTTGAAGATAGTGAGACCCTTCTTCCCTGTTCACCATTGTCTCTTGCCAAAGGAAATAAGATATGTAGAGGGAAGATGTCACTCACAGCTTGTCTAAATATGAAGTCAGGTTATTTCTGAAGCACTTTTTTTTAACCAGAATTGTGTAATGCATCATGGAATCTGTGTATTCTTTATTACTGGGATAAGTTCCAAGAATTAGGTTGAAATTAAGGGTCCTTGTAGTATAGGAATAGTAGTTTCTACAAGTGGTATTGACTTAGACCTTTTGCACTTCGTGTATGTGTTTTCCTAAATGTAAGAAAGAAATGTCTAAAAGCATAAGTTAAAAAAGAAAGTTCCTGTATTATGTTGTCTTGTTTAATATGAATGACAGTACATATTATTTAATGATTTAATATCTAATTTACTTATTTATTGATATGTCCATATATAGGCACTTCAAGGCATATGATAGAGGAATCTGTCATAGTTTAGCCCCACTCAGGACCAAGCTACACAGTCTCTCGCTCACTTCCCCCGCCTCCACCATTGTCCAAGAGAATAGGGGAGAAAATAAAGCAAAAAAAAAGCTCAAGGTCTGAGATAAGGACAAGGAGAGATCCTTAAAGTTACCATTACGTGTAAACAGACTTGACCAGGGGAAAACTATTTATTTCTTATTAAAACCAAAGCAGCACAATGTGGAAAAGAACAAAACAACTTCCCTCCATCTGTCCCTCTTCCTGGACTTAAATTCATTTTCAGTTTTCTCTACCTCCTTCTCCCACCCCAAGTGGCACAGGGTGGGAAGAGAGAATGGGGGTTATGGTCAGTTCATCACATGTCATTTTACACTACTACTTCCTCCCTGGGGGAAGAACTCCTCACATTCCTCTCCTGCTCGATCGTGAGGTCCCTCCCATGGGCGACAGTCCTTGATGAACTGCTGCAGCGTGGGTCATTTCTCCACGGAGTGCAGTCCCTCAGGAATGGTTACCCCAGTGCAGGCCCTCCATGGGCCATAGCCTCCTCCAGGCATCCACCTGCCCTGGCGTGGTGTCCTCCACAGGCTACAGGTGGATCTGTGCTCCTCCGTGGGCCTCCACGGGCTGCAGGGGGACAGCCTGCTTCACCATGGGCTGCACCACGGGCTGCAGGGGGGCAGCCTGCTTCACCATGGGCTGCACCATGGGCTGCAGGGGAAATCTCTGGCAGGAGCAGCATTACTATTCCCCTTCTTTCTTCACTGACCTTGGCGTGTGCAGCCATTCCTCTCACAAAAAAAAACCTTCACAACCAGCTCAGGCAGACACCCCTCAGGTTCTCTTCACATCTCCTTTCCAATTCTTATGGCCGGGCTGAACTGAGTTGGGCCCTGATGGCCGGCCGATGGGAGGCCAGAGGGTGAGGGCCACAAGGCCCACAAGACTCGCGCCTCCCCCTCTCTGCCCCCCTTCAGCTTTTTCACATATTCTTCCTTTTTTTGAAAAAAATTATTTTTCCCCACCTTAAGTATGTTATTACAGAGGCATTTTCAGGGAACATTCTGTTGCCAATTGGCTTGGCCTTGGCCAGTGGCGGACCCGCCCTAGACCCAGCTGAGTCCACCGGACAAAGGGGAAACTTCTAGAAGCTTCTTACAGAAGCTGCCACTGTAGCCCCCCGTCTCTAAACAAAACAAACACAGAAGCATTTACTATAGCTGCAGTATGAAAACATTGGAGTCTTTTCTTGTTCTTAGTTGCACGATGTTCATGCTCTAATGAGATACTCACTCATCCTGCATAGATGAATTTTTCTACCACTCTGATTCTTTATAATAAAAAAAATATAATTGGCTATTCAGACTTTCTGAAAGTAGGTGAAACACTACAGACTTCAATCAGTTCATCCCACAGACTCAAATACAGATGGAACTATAGGAAATGAGAGACAGAAGAGCAACATTATCTATATTGCAACCTTTTTGTTCAGTTTTCAGTCTGACCGCAGCTTACACTCTGCAGTCAATGGAAAGATTAGTTCTAAAGCACAGCATCACTTATTGAAGGTTATGATCATATTCTTTACAAGAATCATCTAAAAAAAAAAAAAAAGGGAAGATTGCTTCTGAGTTTAATTTGAAGTTCTATGACTGTATTTAGGGATACCCACCTACCATCTAAATGAGCTTCTATAATATAAGAGTTAAAGTTATTACAATGTAAAATAGGACACACATTGTTACTGCACACAGGGTTAGATTAAAATCATTGTGACCTCTGCAATTCCTACTCTAAACTACTGAAAGCCATTGTTAGCTATTCAAGTTAATTTGACTTTTTTTTTTTTTTTAAATCCTGTGGTACAGTTGCTACTTTAAGAAATCCCAATATCTCCATTACATGATTCTATTTTTTTTCTTTTAAAACAAGAAGAGTAGCATATTTCATTGAAAATGCAGGAAATCTATAAAGACGACAGTACAGGAGATTGTTAGAAATTTTTAAAATTCTGTTTGACTGTCAAGGAGGCAGTTGACTTGCATTTTATTGGACACTGAGGACTAAACAATTCATTTGTATTTTCTGAACAAAACTGAGTATAATATAGTCCAGTTGTTTGAAGATCAGTTCTGAGAGAAATAAATAATGTTGGTATGTTGGTAAAGCTAATAAAAAAAAAAATAATTATTCATTCAGGTGCTCTATCTGCAAAAAGCTGTAGCATTTGGACATCTGATAATTATTTAGATGATCAATTAATGAGTGCTGCTTATTTCAATGACAAATTAAAATCACAAGGTCTATGTTCTGAGGAATGCACAATGTTGATAAAAGATACACAAATACATGATGGGAGATGGGATGAAACAAGATGGAAAAAGTAAACCAAATCAATCAGTAGCTCAATCATGTTGCTCTAATTATATCAATATATGGCACTAAAGAGTCAAATCCATATGCAGCAATATTATGTTATGTCAAATGTCTTAAATTCATGTCAAGTCGTTTAGCTGTTTTTCAGTGTCTTTCCTGAGTACTTTTACAGTTTTCTCCTTCAGAAACACTTGAAACTTGCAGCAGATAAAACTTTATTGTCTCTGGTTGACTAAGATCCAGCAATTTCTTTAGTTTAGAAAAGACTTTAAAGGGTTTAGAACAGTTTTTACATAAAATAATTGAAATAATAGAAAATAGGGTTTAGAATGGTTCCTGAGTGGTGTCTAGTTAAAACTCTTGTCCAAGGCAAGATTAAACTACTCATCCTTATTTTTAAAGGACTCTCTCCAATATAAAATATAATAAAACCATAAAAACTGCTGCAATATTAATCTGTTTTTTTTAAAATATTCCTCATTGTTCCTCTTCATACAAAACAGTACTCCTGAATCAGACTAGCTGTAGTAACTGTTCCACTCCTGTACTCTGCTTTGCTACATAGCTCATGGTAGACACTCTGATGATGATCTAATGAAGCTGGTGACAAAAAAAAAAATCAACTGTTGGTGATATATCAATACTAGCTACTACTAAATACTGCGTCAAAAAGCAATGTAAAGCAAATGATAGGTTTTAGGATTAGTTACCTTTCTATTGAATGAAGAAAGAGCTGATAGCAATTTTTCCATTTGCTACCCTTCAAAGTTAGAATGTACAGATTGTGATTCTCCTCTTCAGCTGAAAGTGTAATTACAATGTAATTTCTGTAATAATTAATGACTTATTTGCAAAATATATAATCATAGAATCACAGAATGGTTAGAGTTGGAAGGGACCTTCAAAGGTCATCTAGTCCAACCCCCCTGCAAGGAGCAGGGACATCCCTGACTAGATCAGGTTGCTCAGAGCCTCATCCAACCTGGCCTTCAATGTTTCCAGGGATGGGGCATCCACCACCTCTCTGGGCAACCTGTTCCAGTGATCTACAACTCTCATTGTGAAAAATTTTTTCCTAATATCCACTCTAAATCTACCTCCCTCTGTTTTAAAACCATTACCCCTAGTCCTGTCACAACAAGCCCTACTGAACAGCCTCTCCCCATCTTTCTTGTAGGCACACGTGAGGTACTGGAAGACCGCTATCAGGTCTCCCCAGAGCCTCCTCTTCTCCAGGCTGAACAGCCCCAACTCTCTCAGCCTGTCCTCATAGGAGAGGTGCTCCAGCCCTCTTATTATCTTCGTGGCCCTCCTCTGGACCTTCTCCAACTGGTCCATGTCTTTCTTATGTTGGGGGCTCCAGAGCTGGACACAGTACTCCAGGTGGGGTCTCACCAGGGCAGAGTAGAGGGGGAGAATCACCTCGCTCGACCTGCTGGCCACGTTCCTCTTGATGCAGCCCAGGATGCGGTTGGCCTTCTGGGCTGCAAGGGCTCATTGCCGGCTCATGTTGAGCTTCTCGTCCACCAGCACTCCCAAGTCCTTCTCCTCAGGGCTGCTCTCCATCCATTCTTCATCCAGCCTGTATTTGTGCCTGGGATTGCCACGACCCATGTGCAGGACCTTGCACTTGGCCCAGTTGAACTTCATGAGGTTGGCACGGGCCCACCTCTCCAGCCTGTCCAGTTCCCTCTGGATGGCATCCCTCCCCTCCAGCATGTCGACGGCACCACACAGCTTGGTGTCATCAGCGAACTTGCTGAGGGTGCAATCTATCCCACTGTCCATGTCGCCGACAAAGATATTGAACAGGGCCAGGCCCAACACAGACCCCTGAGGGACGCCACTCGTGAACGGTCTCCACTTGTACATTGCGCCGTTGACCACCACTCTCTGAGTGTGGCCATCCAGCCAACTCCTTATCCACCGAGTGGTCCATCCATCAAAGCCATGCCTCTCTAGTTTAGAGAGAAGGATGTCGTGCGGGACAGTGTCAAAAGCTTTGCACAAGTCCAGGTAGATGACATCCGTTGCTCGTCCCTTGTCCACCGATGCTGTCACCCCGTCATAGAAGGCCACCAAATTGGTCAGGCACAATCTGCCCTTGGTGAAGCCGTGTTGGCTGTCACCAACCACCTCCTTGCTCTCCATGTGCCTTAGCATGGTTTCCAGAAGAATCTGCTCCATCACCTTGCCCAGGTCCTCTTTGTTCCCTTTTTAAAAATGGGGGTTATGTTCCCTCTCTTCCAGTCATATTCTTCTCAATATTAGCAAATGGATAGATATTTCTTTTCCAAAGCATTGAATTACACAGTATACAGTAATAATTAAAGTTTCATGTTACCTAAGTATACCAGAATTACTCTGTAAGACAGAGATGACTGGTAATATTATGACAGATAAAGAAAAAAAGACATTTGATAAATGAGATAGGCAAGTCAGGAAGAGTCTAGGTACCTTCAAAGTTTAGCCTGAGCCAAATCTAAATATCTTTTTTTGATATTTCATAGTATAAGGATTACCACTTCCTTCCTTACAGAGCAAAGAAGTAAAAAGATTAGGACAGTAAAAGGTTGTGATAATTTTTATACCAGCACAATGAGACAAAGGATTCTTTGCAGGTAGTCTTTCCCAAATGAATCAACAACTTCTTCAAATACCCTATTGAAATATTTGTATAACCTAACATCATAAATTTAACTGGCATAACAGATTCTTTAGAGACAAACCTGCAGCTCAGACTTTTATGGTTCACACAGAAATAGTTAAAACTATGATCCACCAGTATGTTGTTATCCCTGCTTTGAACAGGCAGTTGACTAGATGAGCCCAGATGCTTCTTTCAACCTAAGTTATTTTGATTTTGTCTTTTGAAATCTAAGGTTATAGTGTAGGCACAATGAAGCAGCATGGAATTTATAAAGTGTTTCTGTAACACCATGGGTGATTTCTTGTAATCACTTATAGCTGTGAAAGTAAGATGAAGGGATTTTTTTCTTCTCCCCCACCCCCCGCCTTGAACTTTATACAGGATGAATATTATTTAAGATATATCAAAAGCTTTTACAAAGTGAAATATCTTCATCTTCCCATCAAAATTATACATAACAAGAAGGAAGGTGCAATGTAAGGTTTTATTTAAAAAGGTATTTTGCTCTTATATTGAGGAAAAACCCTATAACAGTAATTTACTCTCTCTTTTAAACTATATATATATCTTTTCTCTCCAATGAGTTTCACAAGTGAGTTATACTTATTGTTCATTTAATTACTTGCCATATTAGAATAATGTGTTAAATTTTCTCAAAGGCTTACTGATGAGTAGTGAGCTTGCCCAAGAACTGTGTTTTCAGATATCCAATCACACCATAAAGTAAATTCACATTTCCAGTTATATCTATAGATTTCCAGATGCAAAATAAGTTTATTAAGCAGCATTTCAGACTAAATGTTTCTCATTTTACTGAGAATCTCCAATCAAATAAGAGTAAATATTTATATGAATAAGGTAAATATGATTTTCTTTCAGTGGATGGACTAAGACTTACCTGGAAGCATGATAATCTTACATATCTGTGAGAAAAAGGAAAAAAAAAAATCCCAAAACTGAACTCTGTTGTAAATATTTAAATCGTTAATTTTATTTAATCATAATTATTTTTGTAATACTGAAGAATTTAATGTCAAACAACCTTATTTACAAGATCAGTATGTGTTTTTGTAAAAGCAGAATACATTATTTTACCACATGCCAAGATTTTTGATAACTATTTCATTCTGTATTATAAATAGGACATTTATATTTTTATATATATATACACACATCATTTACATTTTCTCCAAACAAGGTAGTTTCTATGTAAAATTTTGTAAGTGTCAGTTAGTGTCTATCACCAATTTTACCAACATAACACTGCTGAAAGTAGATGACCACCGTTCATTTCATATATAAATCTGTATCCTCAAGATTAGTTGAACAAACCCCCTAAATTTCCAAAGATATTTTTTTTTTTCCCTCTTTGATTTCATTTGTTACTCTTAGTCTGTGAAAAGTATTCTGGGTACTCAGGAACAATTGTTTCACCTTTTATGTGACTCAGTTACTACTCCTTACTGCTGCAGTAATGAATATATCATGTGCTCCTTAGAACCACTTGTGAAAATTCAGTTCCAGCATTAGTTTCCTGCTCCAACCACAATTAGTTCTGTATTGGAGACTGTTCCGGTTTTGTTTGGTGAGGAGGGGCCTAAGGTGGTAGCTTCTGTAGGAAACTGCTAGAAGTCGCTCCCCTTTGTTCAGTGGACTTGGCCGGGCCTAGGGTGGACCTGCTGCTGGCCAAGGCCGAGCCAATTGGTAGCAGAATGCCCCGTGGTAACGCCTCTGCAATAACGTATTTAAGAAGGGGAAAACAGGAAAAAAAAAGGAGAGAAGATGTGAAGCAGCTGAGTAGGGGCAGAGAGGGGGAGGCGCAAGCCTTGTGGGCCTTGCAGGCCTCACCCTCTGGCCTCCCGCCGGGCAGCCGACTGGGCCCAACTCAGCCCGGCCTGGCTGCAAGAAGTGGAGAGGAGATGAGAAGTGAATGAGATGTAAAAAGGATCCTGAGAGGCATCTGCCAGCCTGTTGTAAGGAATGGCTGCAGACGCCAAGGTCATTGAAGAAGGAGAGGGAGGAGTAATGCGGCTCCTGGCCAAGATTCCCCTACAGCCTGTGGTGATAACCATAGTGGAGCAGGTTGTCCCCCCCCTGCAGTCCATGGAGGTTCACGGAGGAGCAGAGATTCACCTGCAGCCCGTGGAGGACCCCATGCCGGAGCAGGTGGATGCCTGAAGGTGGCTGTGGTCCATGGAGGGCCCGCTGGGGCAGCTGTTCTGGAGGGACTGCACCCCGTGGAAGAGATGACCCATCCCGGAGCAGTTTCATGAAGGACTGTGGCCCATGGGAGGGACCCCACGATGGAGCAGGGGAGGAATGCGAGGAGTTCTTCCCCCCATGATGAAGTAGTGGCGTAAAACAACGCATGATGAACTGACCGCAGCCCCCATTCCCTTTTCCCCTCTGTGCCGCTCGGGGAGGGGAAGGTAGTAGAGATAATGTTAAGCCCGGGAAGAGGGAGGGGTGTGGGGAGGTTATCTTGTTCCCTGTCTCATTATCCTGCTAGTTTTAGAAATAAGTGAGTATTTTTTCCCCAAGTTGAGTCTGTTTTTGCCCGTGACGGTAATTTTAAGGATTTCTCCCCGTCCTTATCTCAAACCTTGAGCTGTTTTTCTTATATCATCTCCCCCTGTTCTCTCGGAGGGAGAGGGGAGCGAGAGAGAGAATGCGTAGTCTGGTCCCAATCAGGGCTGAACTATGACAAAGACCAAAAGACATCCCATAATTCACAGCATTAATGATATGTGCAAGTAAATATTAAACTATTAGCATTTTTTTTTCCCAGATACTTACTGGATAGTTACATAGCAATAAAGTGTGTTGTATACATGTATACTAACAAGGTATGACATGCATTATATTAAAATGTCATCTGTGTTTTACTTTTTTTAATAGATTGTACTACTGTATAGCCTGGTATAGAATATGTAATTAGAAACCACTTTAATTAATATATTTAATCAAATAACATTTACAAAAGATCTTTAAAATTGGTTTTCACATACAAGGCACAAATAAAAAAAAAAACCTCTATATTTTTAAAAACAAATTTTGCCTAAGTTTCCTTCATACAGATGAATTTACTTCAGATTATTCTTTTTTTAACTTTTTTGATGATTAGCTGGGGGTTGGCTAGTTAGATTAGCCAACACCTCCTTAGTGGTTTATGTCCTTTACAGAACTCTCTTTTATTTAGAATACATTTATGTCCAGTGCCACTGGTGAGATAATTCTCTCCTTATAGAGATAACTATTTAACTATTTATGTGATAAGTTTTGACACAAGTTATTCTGATGAAAGAAATACAGACTTTGTCTAAACGGAGTATAAGAGATTGGTTTGTATTCACACATTTGTTGCGAAATAAGAAACTTTTTTTAATCAAAAGTTCAAATAGTTTCTAAGCAGTAGATGCAAGAGATGTCATTGAGTACTATGTCAATTAAAAAACTAGGCTAGGTCAATATTTTTGTCAATATAATGGCATGATACTAAGAAACACTAATGGAGTATTTTAGTTTCATTAATTTAATTTAATTATTTTTTTTATTAAGATATGTTTGTAAGGGTGTCCTGGATTTTCATGACATTGTCATCATACTGTGTTCTGCAGCTACTAAAATTAGTAATATAACTCATTTTTATCTGATGGGAAAGAATTTCATAGCATCTTGATCCCTTCCAGATTTTAGGCTTTGTTTTTTTTTGAAGAAACCACCTGCTCAAGCTGCATTCTTGAGACTGACAGCTTCATTCTTACAGTGCATGACAGCTGTTACATAGAGGTAGCACTTCTCACTTTTGCCCACATTTCTTTTAATTAACTAGTTCTGATAATTAAAAAAAAAAATTGCTGAAAATAGAAGAAAATTACCTCTCATAGTAACTTACTCCCAGTCAAAGTCATGAGGCAGCAAAATTTATTGAGTAACTGAAATTTCAAGATTTCAGGCCAAATGAATTTACACAACTTTAAAGATATCCTGATAGTAATTCCTGTTCTTATTCAGAGCAAGCACATACTTAAAGTTTTAGTTCAATTTTACTAAAAAAAAACCTGAACACTTTATAAACTGAGATTGTGCTATGACAGTGGTAACATTAAAATGGTTAATTTTATTTTATCTTTTTTTTAGAATCATAGAATAGTTTGGGTTGAAAAGGGCCTTTAAAGGCTCTCTCCTCCAAACCCCCTGCAAGGAGCAGGGACATCTCCAGGTAGATCAGGCTGCTCAGAGCACCATCCGACCTGGCCTTGAATGTTTCCAGGGATGGGGCATCCACCACCTCTCTGGGCAACCTGTTTCAGTGTTCCACCACACTCACAGTGAACATTTTTTTTCCTTCTATCTAGTCTGAATCTACCTCCTTCTAGTTTAAAATCATTACCCCTTGTCCTATTACAACAAGCCCTGCTAAAGAGTTTCTCCCCATCTTTCTTATAAGCCCCCTTTAGGTACTTTAAGGCTGCTATAAGGTCTCCCTGGAGCCTTCTCTTCTCCAGGCTGAACAGCCCCTACTCTCTCAGCCTGTCCTCATAGGAGAGGTGCTCCAGCCCTCTGATCATCTTTGTGACCCTCCTCTGGACTTGCTCCAACTGGTCCCTATCTTTGCTGTGCTGAGGGCTCCAGAGCTGGATGCAGTACTCCAGGTGGCGTCTCATGAGAGCAGAGTAGAGGCACAGAATCACCTCCCTTGACCTGCTGGCCACACTTTTGATGCAGCCCAGGACACAGTTGGCTTTTTGGACTGCAAGCACATATTGCCGACTCACGTTGAGCTTCTCGTCCACTGGTACCCCTCAAGTCCTTCTCCTCACATCTCACAATGCATTCCCTGCCCAGCCTGTATTTGTGGATTTTATTTATTTATTTATCTGTACTTTTTATTTATTTTTTCTCCAGAGTACATGACATTATCATTTAGTCCCCATGGAATCAGTGCTAAATTAAGATGATATGAAAAATGTCACAAGGAATCTTTGGAAGTTACTACTAGTTTACATTTTAAGACTGAATATTTACAATAAATTGCATTTTTTCATTTAATGTCAAACAGGAGAAAACAGTGTTAAAACAAGTTCTTGTGTCAGGACAATGTCACCTTTCTGCTGTGCAAATGCTGAAGGAGAGAAGGCATGTTTATTTCCAGAATAAGAGACACTGGTGTTGTAACTAAAGCAAATAGATAATCAACAAATGTCTTTTGCAAAGAAGCTAACTTATTTACTACTCTCCTTTTTATTGAACTCTTAGGCTTTACTTCCTGTGCACTGTAATGATTTACTGTTTCATCCTCTTAGGATTGTTTCTGATTAAAGAATTTTTATCTTTTTTTTTTTTTTGGTAATTTTGTTAGTTAAAATAACGATGTATCTTATATATTTATAGAGGAATGCAGGAATCCAGAACAGATCTCTGAGGAAGAATATAACATGTCACTCTATAACTGATATTTCCTATCACTTCAGGTAGTGTTAAAATGTTCAGTTGAAACTGGGCTGAATAGAAAC
This sequence comes from Ardeotis arabs, assembly GCA_011801015.1. Lineage (NCBI taxonomy): Eukaryota > Metazoa > Chordata > Aves > Otidiformes > Otididae > Ardeotis > Ardeotis arabs. The sequence goes on along the minus strand of JAAGAY010142913.1, from coordinate 9,560 downwards.
AATGGACACAAGCCTTCTCCAATTTTGAATCCATTTACTAATGTATTGTAAATTTATGGTTTGAAATAGTAAAGTAAAATTCAAGATTCTGAAATACTTCAAAAAAACCATGTTTGACTCAATAGTGAAAAATGAAAGTTTATAATTTGCAGCCCTGTCTACCGCAAAACTGAAGAAACAAGTCTTGAAAACTATGCAGTTGAACAACAGCTAAAATTCTGAGACATCTGACAACATATTACAATCTCGTAATCTCCAATTCTCCATGAAGAATGGAGATCTAGCACTGAGCACAGCACTCAATTCTCGAACTTATGTATACTACAACAGCAAGGAAGAAGATCGTAAAATCAGTACAGAATAAAAATGTTACTTTCTATGCTGTCCAAGTAGCCCTAATCAGAGGCAATGCTGATTAACAGTGGTGAGGTGACTGATAAGATAAAAAGTGTATTATTTTAATCTATATGTCTTTAGGAATCTCTATCAAGACCATGTATTGTGCCTTAGAAATTTACCTCAAGATGATCATCATGATTTAGTTATAGACAGGAATCAAGTACCACACAGCTACTCAATCACCTTCCCTCTTTCCAGGGGATGGGGGAGAGAATTGGGAAGAAAAGAAAACTCCTGGGTTGAGATAAAGGCAGTTTACTAGTGTTACCGAAATCCGGAATAAAACTCCTTAACAGCAATGAGAAGTTAAGAAGCGGGCACTTCTTTATTGCAGCGCTGGGCACACGGGGGATCGCTCCACCTAGCGTGCGCACTTGGTTGATCAACAGCGCAGGTTAAATACACACCCGTGATACATATTCACCAGATTTCCGAGAAATATTATACATAAACATTAACTTTCCGAGAAATCATTATAATATCCCCCCACTCACCTGTGCATGCTCAGTATTTTGAGTCAGGGGTCTTTTGGTGGTCTTGGTGGTCGTCTGAGCGCCCCCTCCTCAAATTCGGTGGGTGAACCCCTCCTTAAAATCTCCATATATGGTCTTGGGAACAGGTCGTGTTGCTCCTTGACTTTCTGGCTCAAAAGTAATGGCTCAGGGCCTGTTTTTGCAGGTGGTATCTGGGGGCCTACCTTTGTTCTGTCATTCTTCTTGATTAACCCAGACACGCTAGGCCAGCTTCTAACAAATGAGATGTTATAACAATTCTAAGACTCCCCATTCCCTCTAAAGACAAATAGGTTTCATATAAAGTTTAACCTATATGACTATAGATCTATTACTTATCTCTACTGACTGACTCCTCGATACCCAGATCCAGATGGAAGGGCAGGGGGTTTAAACACAATTCTACAAGTCAATTAATCTTTGTCAAAATCTCCACGGTCAAACCGACTCTAAACAAAACTAAACTTTTAAGGCTACAAATCCCGTGATTACCATTGATTCTTAACACTCTATATTCTACAATTTACTTTTAACTCCCGGTATCTGCAACACTAGGATAGCAAAAGAAAATATAATTATATATATGTGTGTATATATATGTGTGTATATATATATGTGTGTGTGTGTGTGTAATAATGATAATACTACTACTAATAAAAAGACTAATAAATAAAAAACAACCAAACAAACAAATAAACAAAACCAACAAATAATGAACAATTTTTCACCACCCGATGACCCGATGACCTATACAGCCTATCCTGAGTAGCAATCACGGAACGAAAAATATCTAAACGATCCAAGAACAGTTCCAAACAGTTAGAGAGAAAAAAAGAGTTCACTGGCTCACCCCCGCCCCCCCACTTAAGTACTGAGCATGATATTTATGGTATGGGATATTCCTTTGGCCAGTCTGGGTGAAGTATTCTGGCTTTATCCCTCCCAGCTTCCTATACCTGCACATTAGCAAAACCAGGGAAGACAGACAGTGACCTTGGTCTCTTTAGCAACAACTAACATCAGTGTGTTTATCAACATTATTCACAAGCAAAATCCAAAACACATCAGCTACTGAGAGGAAAACTAACTCCATCCTAGCCAAAACCAGGACAATGATGAGTCCTACTTTTTATTTACTTTTCAGTCAGAAAGTAGCAAACATCTTATTAATAATGATGGGAAAACAAATCAACAAAAGTCTAGAAGCTTTATCACTTTTCTCTTCTGATTTTTGTATCAATTTAATATTGTTTTCTTACATCCAAGTTCAGTACAAACAGAATACTATATCTACAAAATACAGTGATTTTTTTTTAGCATTGCCAATTTGCAATCCGTAATAGGGGCACAGGATCCTATATTCTCAATAAGCATCTGCTTCCTTTATTGTTACTCTGCCGAATTTTCTTGTATTTGCATTGGCTTGCTCCTTTAGTTACATATGTATTTGTTAAGCATTATGATCATGAAAAAACAATGAAACAAATATTAAATAAATTAAATAGTCTATTTCACTCAGTCTTTCTTTTTTTAATGATTGCTGATAAAAAGTGAAGAAAAAAGAAAAGCAAACTATATTGCCACCATTGAGCAAACTATTTTACAGAATGCCAATAATTAAACTTTGCCAAAATTTATGAAAAAAAAATAATTCAAAGTGAATAAAAAGAAAATAGAAGCGCTCACAGTCCTCTAATGGGTTCAACAACTTTGGTTATGACTAAGGCAAGTTAGGCTAATGATATTGTACTTAAAATAATGATATTGAGAGAAATCCAACAAGTCTTTTTAGATGGTTATGATTTATTCCTAAGCATTGAAGAAAGCTGAATCAACATATAATAGTGGTAAATATTTTGAATAGTTCTCCTTTAATATATAAGATTCCAAAGAATGTTAGGAACACGTAAGTAGTGCTAATATCAAAAGAGCAGCAATAGACTAACCCAGGAAATTACTGTAATAGTCATTCCAGATAAACATCTGTAACCTCAGCTGCATACAGAGCTTGAGGCAAACATTTGAAGGGAAGTTCAGACATCAGGAAATTAACAAAACAAAACAGGTATAATGTAGATATGACAGGATTTTTTTTTTTTTAATTCTTTTTTAGGCCTGTTATATCTAGGCATTTAGGCTGTTCTAAGCATGCCAGGATGTAGAGATGCATGTGTCACTACCTATCAATATTTTAAAGAAAGACTTGGAGAAATTATATATGACAAAATACACAAAATACTTAAAAATAAACCAAAATAAATAAAAATTATGCCTTTCTTAAGGAGGAACATTTCTTAGTATATCTTTTGTAGGATCTAAAGTATATCTAACTTGCATGTAAGTGCTAGGAAGGCTTTTATTCATTTAGAAAATGTGAAGGTTTAAACTGAAGTTAACTGTAGTTTCTAATTCATTTATTAGCAGACTCAATATTGGCAATTCACGTAGAATGATGCCTTGAAATGCCTTCTGTAAGTCAGGAAGGAACTAAAGGCTGAGGTACTTAATGCCTTCTTTGCCTCAGTCTTTAATAGCCAAACCAGTTATCCTCAGGGTGTTCAGCTCCCTGAGCTGGAAGACAGGGATGGAGAGCAGAAGAAACCCCACACAATCCAGGAGGAAGCAATTATCAACATCCTACGTCACCTGGACACTCACAAGTCTATAGGGTCAGATGGGATCCACCCAAGAGTACTGAGGGACCTGGTAGAGAAGTTTGCCAAGCCAGTCTCCATCATTTATCAGCAGTCTTGGTTAACAGGGGAGGTGTCAGACAACTGGAGGTTGCCAGTGTGACACTCCTCTACAAGAAGGGTCGGAAGGAGGATCTGGGGAATTACAGGCCTGTCAGTCTGGCCTCTGTACCAGGGAAGATTATGGAGTGATTCATCTTGAGTGCGCTCACCTAGCATATGCAGGACAACCAGGGGATCAGGCCCAGCCAGCATTGGTTCATGAAAGGCAGGTCCTGCTTGACCAACCATCTAGTAGATGAGGGACAGGCTGTGGATGTTATCTACCTGTACGTTAGCAAAGCTTTTGATATTGTCTCTTATAGCATTCTCCTAGAGAAGCTGGAGGCTAATGGCTTGGACAGGTGTACTCTTTTCTGGGTAAAAAACTGGCTGGATGGCCAAGCTCAGAGACTTGTGGTGAACAGAGCTAAATCTGGTTGGCACTTTTTTCTCTCCCTCAACTTGAACAGGAGTCATTCCTTCTAGGTACATGGAGTGCGTAAAAACTTCCACTATACTGGCACATCCTGACTTTCTGTTTCAGGACTATTATAGGTAGATTGCATATCATCTCCTTCCTTTAGTTACTTTTGATTAAGGATTGCCTCTGTTGTAACTAAAGAGGAAAGAATTTTACTCCATTGTCTTGGAATTAATTTAGTTTTACTTCAGTCTAATGCATTAAACTAACTTCTGTTATTTATGCCTTATGTTTTGTATAAATGGATAAAAATATTGCCTCTTATTGGAGAAACATATACAGTAAGATCTGGTTCAAGATTAAGACATCTAAATGGACGCATCTAATAAAGGTATCTTTTATCAGCTACATTTCACAATTCCCATTTTACTGAATGGAAAACTAATCAACACAGCCAATGGAAGTCAGAGTGAAATGCAGCTGAAAAGATGTTAAAGTAGGATTATTACATAGCTAATTTGTGCCATTTAGGATCACCTAGCGTAGCCAAGGTATCTATACAGGGTTGGTGGATACATATTAGCATTTGCAGAAAACCGTCACAAAAGAATGTCAGCTTGTCCTGTTTCTGGCTAGGATAGAGTTAATATTCAGCTGATCTGGGAGGAAAACTGGAGTTGGTAGCCCCTATGGCTGGGGCACCCAGCTGGAATAGGTTACTAATTAGCCAACAACTGGGGTAAGTTTACCCAAACTAGCCAAAGGGCTATTCCATCCCATGTGACATCTTGTTCAGTATATAAGTGAGGAGGGTGCTGAGCAGAGTTTCCTGCTATGTGGGAAGAAACTAGGCATTGAGATTGTTGTGAGCCTTTGTACTGTATTTTTTTTTGTTCTGTGTTCTTCTGTTATATATCTCTTAAATTAAGTTTTGTTTCATCTAAACACACATGTTTTTGCTGCATTTTGTTTACCAGGAATTTGAGATAAGGATGGATATTAACTGGGAGCAGTAACGGGCAAAACAGGGACTGAACTTGATAAAAAAGAGTGAAATGATTGTGTCTAGTTCTGGAGCCCCCAGCGTAAAAAGGACATGGACCTGTTCTAGTGAGTCCAGGGGAGGGTTGTGAAGATGATCAGAGGGCTGAAGCACCTCTCCTATGAGGACAGGCTGAGAGAGTTGGAGCTGTTGAGCCTGGAGAAAAGAAGGCTTAGGGCAGACCTTATAGTGGCCTTCCAATACCTCAAGGGGGCCTACAGGAAAGACAGGGAAAAACTCTTCAGTAGGGCCTGTTGTGACAGGACAAGGGGTAAAGGCTTCAAAATAGAGGGAGGTAGATTTACATTAGATATTAGGAAAAAAAAAAAAATTGCAGTGAAGGTGGTGGAACACTGGAATAGGTTGCCCAGAGAGGTGGTGGATGCCCCATCCTTGGAAACATTCAAGGCCAGGTTGGATGGGGCTCTGAGCAACCTGATCTAGTCAGGGATGTCCCTGCTTCTTGCAGAAAGGTTGGGCTAGATGGCCTTTAAAGGTCCCTTCCAACCCTAACCATACTATGATTCTATGAAAATAACAGATATTTTCTTCATAGTTTTTCTTGTTTGTGACCAGAATCACTTTTATTCAATACATCTCTTTCTGCATTCTGTATAATTAATATTTCCAGTTGTGACCACTGTCTAAGATTTTTATACGGATACTATATGGATCAGGAGAAAGAAAAAGTCTTCATAGCCTGGAGAGTGATGTGAAGTAATGTATGTCTACTCTGAACACAGGAAGTATGTTTAACTGTTAAAACATGTTGAGTACAGTTCCTCCAGAAGTCATCACCTGCAATCTTGTCGTCTAGGACTAATAAATCACCTAGACAGATTGATAGGAAATATTTTAAAAGAAGTTATTAGTGATCAAATTTGAGAGTTAATAAATATTCAGAACAAGCAGCATAGAAAATCCATTCTCATTTATGTAATTGGACTGAGACATGGCAAATGAAATCTTATGTTGACAAATAAGCAGCAATACACAATGACAGGAAATAACATTGATCTAAAATGTAAATTACACAGAACTATTTTTTCTTTAAATATCCTAAAATAGATCTTAAAGGAACAAATATTTCAGTTAAAGTATAAGAATGTATGGAGAGAGAATTTTTAAAAAGTGTTATCTTATACACCCTGTGTTAAGAATGGATAATAAGATTTTTTTCATTGTATGGAAACTATTTGCAATTATTTATTGAATAGCAAATAAATACATGTATTTCACAAAAGAAAGTGAACCATAAGAGCACGTTGATAAGCTGTATAGAAAAAATCAGAAAAAAAATATGTTTGTTTGTGAGCTGGTTTTCATATTATTTAGATGTGTTTCTAGGAAGATTTGTATTTCAGAATTATTCTACTCGCAGTTTCCCTGCTAGTTTCCTGTAATTGATGATTTATCCCATACTGCATGCCCAGTACACATTTTTATGGCTTCAGTCAAATTCTATGGACATTTGTTTCCCAGTCCTTTAACTAGTAGTCCCTTTCCAAACAAGCTTTTAAGCAATAATGTCTCTGATCAGGACTTAAATTGGGTTATCCCAGTGTATCCTTTCTTTGATTGCTTCGTGTAATTAAAAATAGACCTAATTCTTAATGTCTTTAAGTTTGACTGAAAACAAACAAAGTGTCAGCTATAATTTGAAATACTGGAGTGATGTGAACCATGACTAGGGGAAGAAAAATACATGTTATTCTACAAAGAAGCCAGATACCCTGAGGAAACCTGAGTCAATCTATGGGAATTCTATGATACTTACAATGAAAAACAATATGAATCAAATGTATAGTCAAATTCACAAATGCTTGAACCTCAAATCTTTATATGTACCTTCGCTGTTGATTTAAAGAAGATTTTCTGTATTTAAGTGGTTTTAAATATTTATAAGCACTTTTCAAATTGAAAAGTTTCAAGGAATTTAATTAAGAGCTTATATTAAGAAAATGGTGTTTAGGTATACAGTTTTTAAAGGTAATTCAAATAATGTCAATTTGGAGAACAAATGGAAAAGTGAATGAATACAGTATTTCTGGCCAGTTTGTGGTTTAGATATTTTCTGACAAATTACTAAAACTAGACTATTGGATAAATTTTCCTTTTTTTGGGACATACCTCCAAAATGAACATTTATATTAAAACTGCTAAATAAAATCGGTTTTTTTTTTTTTTTTTTTCCCATTTCATTGCTCATAATATTTGCAGTGTTCGGCAACACAAGGAGAGAATTGATTCACTTTTGTAAACCTGAAGGACTCTGTAGCAATGGTTCTGAAAGCCTTGATAGACACAGTGGTGAAGGTTAGTTTTGAGAAAATAGATTCCTGTCAGGGACTCCAGGCTTGTCTTCTTCCAAACTGAGAAGAATCCTGAATCTGTTCAAGATCAGAACAAACAAATTCTACCCACATTACATTGTATTTGTCCATGAAGCACCTCTAAGACATACTAGATGCCCTCATGTCCCTAATCTGCCATTAGTTTTATACTCTTTCCTGTTTAGTTCTCTGAAATAATGTAAAGGCAGTTTGGTAGCCTACTAAGCTAATATTTTATTAGCTTGAAACTGCTGATACATTACATGCAGTTACATGCTGAGGCTGTAAACCAATGTGAGATAATTTAAAGGCCTTCGGATGGCAAAGGCACTGAAAACTGTGTAGTATTACAGGATTAACCATATAATCTTTATTGTACTCTCTGTTAAATTTTGTTTTTGATGAAGCACAAGAGACCCAAGAATTAGCTAACATTTATCCAATGTACATGACCAAGGAACCAAGATGAACAAGTGAACTAGGAAACAGTTATTTCTGTATACATATTTATCCTGTAAATTCCTAGACTTCTAACTGTCATCTAGTAAGCGTTCTTGTCCTCAACTTTAGAAATGCGTAGATTCCAGGGTCCCTGAGATGATGTAGGAGAGCTAAATGGCAATCAGACATAGAACTCTCAAAATTTTAAAGCTCCAGGCTACATAGAAGAGCATTTAAAAACCACATTGTGGCATGACATCTGGGCAAGTAGCATTCCAGATCAGCATTCTACTCTCTTCACTTCCATTTTTTACAGGACAAAAAAACCACGGTAGATTTATTTGTAAGTTTACCTTTCATTTGAGAAAAATTCAGTGAAGTCATGATGAGAGAGAGAAAGGAAAGAAAGAAAGGAAACAAAAAAAACAACAAAAGAACAGGAAAAAGGTTAACAGATGAATTCTTTTTTTTGGAATAAAGAAAACTTTGTTAAAAAACAGTCCAGTTTAACTCATATGTCTAGTACTGTAAAAGTTCTGTAATTATTGAATATACTGATCAAGCAGGTTATAATGCCTCATGTGGGAATCAATCTTGAGAAATGTGGGAACTAATTTTCAGATATATTAAAAACTTATCAATACAAATCTATCACTCTATGTAAATTTCAATCAAGAATAACGAACTTTGATTTTCTTCTTACTAAAGAGTTATGACAAATTCCATGCAAATTTCAGTATGTAAACAAATGTCTCTTTATCTGATACTGTATACAGCCAGAAGACTGATAAACTTTCAACTATTTGAAATAGTTTTTGAAGTATTTCTTGCCTTATTACAAATTCTGTTTAACTGTTTGACATGCTGCTTGTTGCTGCCACTTTCAGAAGTAGTTTTGAACTTGATTTCATCAGTTTGGGGTACATTAAGAAAACTTGAATTTAGAGATTGAACATCAAATATCTATGGGGTTTTTTTACTAAATTACTGTTCAAATGTTCAGCATTATGGGTAGTGAGACAAGAAATAAAAGCATTAATGATATTGCAAAGATAAGGAGTTGGCTGGATGGCCAAACTCAGAGAGTGGTGCTCAATGGCTCGATGTCCAAGTAGAGACCAGTCACGAGTGGCATCTCTCAGGGGTCTGTGTTGGGCCTGGCCCTGTTCAACATCTTTGTCGGTGACATGAACAGTGAGATAGAGTGCACCCTCAGCAAGTTCGCTGATGACACCAAGCTGTGTGGTGCCGTTGACACGCTGGAAGGGAGGGATGCCATCCAGAGGGAACTGGACAGGCTGGAGAGGTGGGCCCGTGCCAGCCTTATGAAGTTCAACCAGGCCAAGTGCAAGGTCCTGCACATGGGTCGTGGCAAACCCAGGCACAAATACAGGCTGGGCGGAGAATGGATGGAGACCAGCCCTGAGGAGAAGGGCTGGTGGACGAGAAGCTCAACATGAGCTGGCAACGTGCCCTTGTGGCCCAGAAGGCCAACAGCATCCTGGGCTGCATCAAGAGGAGCATGGCCAGCAGGTCGAGGGAGGTGATTCTCCCCCTCTGCTCTGCCCTGCCCTGGTGAGACCCCACCTGGAGTACTGTGTCCAGTTCTGGAGCCCCCAACATAAGAAAGACATGGACCAGTTGGAGAAGGTCCAGAGGAGGGCCACGAAGATGATA
>JAAGAY010142912.1:0-54640 GCA_011801015.1 Ardeotis arabs | reverse complement strand
GAAAAAAAAAAAAAAAAAAAAAATACAGCCCAAGCCCAACTCCTGCTGAAGCCAGTAGTGAGACTCTGGTTCCACAGGCACCAGCACCCGCTTTGTGCAAGGGGGTGGTTTGCACCCAGGCGCTCCTTGGAGTTGCACAGACTCAGTGCTTCCATTGTAGTCCCAAATTATTTATTATCGGTTGCTGCTTTTTTGAGGGGCTAGCAGCACCAGGCTGGTAGCAAAGGACATCTTCGCCACGTAACTCAGGAAGATGCTCATGGGAGAACTGGCTTTTCCCTAGGCAGGGTAGGCATGCGGAGGGCTGGCACTGAAAACAGAGCAGGCTGTGCCTGGAGGTGTCCTTATCTCAGCTCTGCAAACCCCTGCGAATCTCTGAAGGCAGTACAAACCAACCCCTCCAAAACCTCCAGAATAATTTTTGTCTTCAAAGCACAGGGTGTAGCAGCGGAAAGAGAGCTTTCCCTGGGATTTGAGGCACTGAGTGGGAGTTGAGAGAAAGGCCAGCATCTGCTGATCTCAGGGTACCACCAAGAGAATACCGCACAACGATCTCAAGGAGTTCACTTGGGCCAGAGCCATCCCTGAGGTCTCCAGTTAAAGGCAGAATTGCTAAAAAGCCCTGCAAAGTGACCGGGGGAGTCGAGGGGGCTTTAGAGTCCCAACAGTTCCAATGATTAAAAGGAAAACTGATGAGCAAGCATTTAGAGAGCAAATCAGATTTTCCTTAAATATTTAGGCATGCTTTAAATCAGCAGTGCTGCGGTTCACAAACCACCAGAGACTTTGCAGAGATGGGGATGCATTTAAAATAAAAAAGTCACCATTATGGTCAGTACACAGATGCAAAACTCAGGGCAGAGGCAGAAACACCTGCCCAGTGCCGCTGGATAATAATCCAGACCCCAAACACCTCTTGGGCTAGTTTTCTCCCCTGGCTTCCTAGATCAGAGATACAACCTTCCTCACTTCCATTTGTACAACAGTGACAGCTGCTGTGGAATGCAGGACTGAATTTCTTTTTTAGGAGTCACACTAATACTTGGAGCATTTCTCCCCACCTTGCTGGGAAAGCCCTCTTCTGTTTCTGCAGCTTTGGACAGCCTGTGCCCCTGGTTCCTCCCCATTCCCAGGCGGTTGCCAGCCCCCCCACATCAGACAGGAACTGAGGCAGGATTTCAGAAACCATATTTCAACCTCTTCTTGCTGGTTTTGAACTCTTCGAAGAACACATATTCAAGCTTTTCCACCTAAAGTCCGAAGACTAGAAACATCCCCTCTTAAAAATACTGCATGAATTGATTAAATAAGACATTACATGCTCTGTTGATATCATAATTTTAAAAATTGCATGAGATTTTAATAAAATACCAATAAAGCTAGACATTGCAACCACAAGGAGGAGCCTGAAGAAGTGGAATCAGTGATATTACAGAGAGCTGCCAGGAGCACACACGCTCACACACATCTCCCCATCCTTTGCTGGAACGGAGTTGAGCCTGGCAGACAGCAAGGAGCCCCAAACTGGGAGAAGGCACAGCACAAAGATGAGGGAATCCAAACCAAGAGCTGGGATCATCATCTCCTGCACGCTCCTCTCAGCTGAGTCAAGTGATGGAGCAGAGCAAAGCACAGAGGGAGCAAAGTTGAGGGGGAGGAAGGAGGAGCAGACCAGGAGAAAGAGCCCAGGAGACCAACAGCAGAGGAAGCAAAAGGGCCTTGGAGACCAGGGAAGAGGCAGAATGAGCAGCTTGGGCTGGGATTTATCACAAAGGGAGGCTGAGACGGACCAGGCGTCACGCTAACATGAGGAGCCTGCTCCACACTTTGGGAATCTCCACTTTGCTGTGCAGACCACAGAGCACTGCATCAGAGGGATGTTGCGGGCACCATGACTGGGTTGAAGGGGAGGCAGCCAGACCTGCCATGAGTGTCAGGGTCAAGAAAGAGACAGGCTGGAGGCAGGAAGACTCCCAGGAGCCAGCAGCACCCTTTCCACACCTACACATCCTCCAAGGATACAAAATTATGGAAAGAGGAAAGATGTAAACAGGGTTCTCAGAGACCACCTGCAGGCTACTGGGAAGGTTACCCCACTTTCTCTCCCACCTTGGTCCCAACCTCAACCAAAAGTTGAGCTGAAGCCCCCACCAGCTCTCCTGCAGGAGCAGTAGGCCCCAAGCTCTTAACAGCTACCAAACCTGGGGGAGGTCAAAATTCACCCTGATTGCTTTGCAGGTCCCCACCCAGCAGGAAGGTAGGGGTTTTTTTGTTCAATCATGATTAACATGGTCAAACACCATCAAGTTCAAGCATGATAAAACTATTTCATCCTTGCTGTGTGCAAGTGCCCACTCCCCACCAGAGCATCACACTGAACTTGTCCTTCAAACAGCCAAGACCACCTTCCTCTGATCTGTTATTAGGGGAGTGACAAGATCTGATGAGCAGTCTGGTGCCAAGAGGTGACGCCAAAGAGATTTAGGGCCCCTCCAGAGCTGAGATTTTTTTGGAAGGGCATTAAATATCCTTGATCCTTTTGAGAATGCCAGCCTACGCTCAAAAGTCTGAGCATCTTTATCATTTAGCTGCTCTTTGAATCTCTTGGAAAAACTTAAATCCTTAATATACAAGACTAACATAAGTAGGGATAAAGCAGCATTTTCAGGTTTGAAGTCCAGGAGAAGACACAAGCTGATTCAGAGCAGCCCCAAAATATCTCAATACTGCAGTGGTCCAGGCCACCTCCACAGACATTTCTAGTCCCTGGATTAAATCACAGCTCCCTTCCCCGGAAGGGCAGCCCACAGGCATTCCCTTGTCTCTCTTGTACCTAGGACCAATCCTCAGCCAACAAGACAACTTGGCTGAGTCTCACCAGAGGTGATCCCCTGGCCATGCAGTGAGCCCCTAAAAGCTAAGCGTCTCATCCACAGCCCATGCACAGAGGAGAATCTTTGCAAACATGGAAAAGGGCAGCAGATTCCCCCAGAATCCAATCCCTGTAGCAGAGTCTAGCTTGTGAAACCAGGCATAGCTCCACTGGAAGGAACAACCTCAGCCCCTTCCATTAACAGAGTGTAAGTAAGGTGATGGAAGCTGAATAAGGACATCTCTGGCAGGAAAAGCAATGCCAACAGTTCTCCTTGGCCTCTGGAGCTGCTGTGATGTGGCATACCTCAGCTAGCTTTCTTATCGCAGCCCTACCTAGTTTTGGGCAACACAGAAAGACTTAGAGATGAGTGTAGGTCCTTCCTTCATACATCAGTATGCTTTTGCAACGTGCCCTGCCCCAGATAGGGAAAGCACTCCAGTGGAATAACCCAGGAGTGTTTGCTAAAGAGGGACTGAGGGGAGGGAAGGAAAAGAAGAGGAAAGTATTTAATAACTCCCAAATAATTAAAAAAAAAATCATTAGCTATTATTTCAGCTGTGTGACCTCCTGAAGGGACTTTCTAGAGGGCCAGATTATGCAGTAAACTAAAAATATAAGTTAGTATGGAAAGGGCAGAGATCACTTTGTTTGGTCAGATCACGTGGGATGTTGTATTAAGTTTCCCGTAGGGTGCATCTGTGCACTTCCAGAACACAAGTGTGGCCCAACAGCTCCCCCATTCTGAGGGCACCTCCTCAGCCGTCGGGCATGGCACTCACAATAAATGAGTTATTTTCATGTGGGGAGTGCCGATTTCCAAAGACTTCCTGCCAGACCCACAGGGACAGAAGCACATTGCATTGCTGCGAGATTTCCAGCCGCAGTTTTAGCGGGCTGCATCGTCAGACACGTCGCAGAGACTAGCTCCCAGCCAGGCATCCTGCTCTGGGTAAGGGTCTCTACCATTACCCCATACTGGTAGGGGAAACTTCTGAGCTCCTTTCAATTTACATTTCTTACTTCCACCTTCAAGGAAAAAGCCTGTTCTACAAGAACCAGCCAGTCTCTCTGAAGCCATCTCCTAAAATTTCATTCCATTCACTCATTTATTGGTGTTGATTTAAAGAACCACTGTTTTTAGGGAGCCATTTAATTGAGGAACTGATGATCATTAGAAACCCATTCACCTTTCAAGTGTGAGTGTAGAAGGAAATACAGCTAATCACATTTGCCAAGAACTGAGGATCAGGTGGAAGAGAAGGTGTGATGTCTAAAACCAGAATCTCTTTGGTTGTCAACGGCATCCCTATGGTTGCGCTCTCTGATAGCCAAACACCAACGTTACAGGTATATAACAATATGCATGCATATTATAGGTATATAATAATGTTTATTATATATAGTAATATGTAGACATGGCACTCCAGGACATGGTTTAGTAGGCATGGTGATGTTGGGTTGATGGTTGGACTTGATGGTGTTGGAGGTCTCTTCCAACCTTAAACGTTCTAGGATTCTACTGGTGAAAAGCAGAGAATGAAAAGTGCTTAAATTAAGTCACTACAGACATCCTATGCTCTTCCGTACCTAAAGTATGTTTGAAGTCTCAATATGGTATCACAGACAATCTGTGGACTCTGTATGGAAGCATGCAAACACATTTCTCTAGACAGAGACAGACCAGTACTTCCACACACCCTACCTGCAATTGGTTTCTTAAGAAATCAATCAATTTGATTTCTTGATGAGCCTTTAAAGCTTCCATTTCAATCACTAAATGTAACGTCCAGCCTCCCTCCATCTTCACACATGTGCAGATTTAGCCTGGAGAACGATAAACTTAAGTATTTGCTGTATTGCAAACATAGGTTGCACATAAAACTCAGCTGTATGGAGCAGAAAAGCTTCTCGCTCACCAGCAGCAGGCCCCTGGTTCACAGGAGCACAAGCTTAGCGCAGGTCCGCGCATCCTAGGACAGCTTGCACAATTCGGAGAGGAAAGGCATTGCCAAAGTCAAAGCACAAAAGTCTTTGTTCTGAACAGATGCAGAGAGCTCCTCTTCCTCCTCCGCCCCCAGAAAGGAGATTGCATCAGCACGGCAGTAATACAGGTTATTGGCTCAGTGGGAACCTAGCAGAGTTCAGACGTGAAGGTTCAAACGAGTCCAGCCTGCAGCTGGCAAACCTAAACAAGACCAGCCAGCTGGCGTTGAGCTGAGTCATCCGCACTAATTTGGTTGAGAATATTGACTTAGCCCAGTCATTTAATCACCGAAATCCAAAAACCCCTGACAACTGGAGACAAGAAAACACACATCTGCCTTTTGCAGAATGACAGGCTGGAAAAGACCATGTAAACCAATTTTCCAGAGGTTTTTCTAGGCTTCAGTGGGCGCACTGCATACAACACCAAGTTCTCGGGAGTCTGTCACTAGCCTGTTCCGATTCAGCAGAGCACATTGCACTACATCCCACTGAAGTCAGCAGGGCTAAGTGCGCACGTTTAGACATTAGGCATGGGATTAAATACTTCGCTAAACGGAGACAGAGGACACACCGACTTTTTTGCTCCTTTAGCAGAGAGATTTCATCTTGGCATGTTTCTTCCTCCAGGAGTTTGAACTTGCTGGAGTGAGGCTGTTCGTTCCCCTTTGAAAAACAGCACCAAGGGAGCAATCAACTTTGTTTTGCCTCTGGTGAAGATGTAAACTCCAGAAGCGTGATCAAAAATTGACATGAGAACTCTGAAGCAGATAGCTTATTGACAGGAAAGAAACACAAAACAGCAACAGAGAAAGCTGGTAGACAGCAAGCAGAATAGACCACACTTCTGGTGTCCACTCCCAGCTCACTGATGCATGTAAAAAAATTTGAAAAATTACTAGTTACTCATTGCAGAGGAAGTTAAAACCCCCAGGACGTTAGTTTATGTGAGCGCAGGCTCTTGGAGCACAGCAGTGGGTTGGGCAGCTCACAGCACCATCCCAACTGGAAACATATTGCTAAAGAGACCGTGAGTAAGAGCAGTTCCTCTCCTGCTTCCCGTTACTTGCTTGCCCAGCATCACGCACATAACTGTTTCAGGAAAGCCTGTAAAGCCACCGGCCAACCTCAAGCCGAGTTGTAAGCAATGATGCTAGCCTTATGAGTCTTGGGAAAAAAAAAAAAAAAAAAAAGTGTGAATCACAGTTGCTCAGTGCCCAGACACGGACAAGCAGGTTATTGCTATCTCTTCGGAAGACCACGAGCCCAAAGTAGGGCGGTGACATCAGAAACTGCAAAAATAAAGATAAAATATTTCACTCATGACCAGCTGCTGTGTTACTGCCCTCCACTCCAGAAAGCCCAACCTTAACTAGGAGCAACTCCACAGCCCAAAGAAAGCTGAAAAACAATACAGGCATTCAAACACTTGTTCAAGGGGAGCCAGTCAAGAGATTTGAAGAAGAGCAAACAAGACCATGCTGAAGCAGTGTATTCAAACTGATTAAAAAAAAAAAAAAAATGAAAAAACTCAACACCCTACAGACTCCAAAATTCCTTCTAACCCTACAAATAACCTTACCTCCTGCCACTTATCCTGCAAAGGTCCCCCATTGCAAAGCTGTGTTGGGCACCCCCAAACAGCAGAGAGCCAGCCTCAAGAAGATGCCAGCAAGCAGACAGCAGAAAGGAGGGCTGCTTATAAACACCAAGGCAGGTGGGGTGATTAAACTAATGAGCAGCAAGTGGGTAATAGGACTCAGGCTGAACTCTGGAGGGCTGGTTTTAAGTGTGGGCAATGCCATCTGCATAGAAGGCAGAAGCCATAAAGTTTATGAGAAGGACTGTAGAGCGCAGTACTTGCAGCAAGACTGGGAAAAAAGTGGCCTAGGAGAGACGCAGCACACGGGAGAGCTCTTGCCAGGCTTGTGTCCGTAGCTGCCAGACCATTGAAGAGAGAGAGAGAAAGAGCCTCTGGACACTATCAAATAACGACTGCAAAACAAGTCCTGGTCTACCAATATGTATATTCAAAGTCACCGTAGTCGTTCCCAGAGGCAGCGTGTTAGCATCAGCCATGTACAGGGTGCCCAAAAGGCAAATGCAGCTGGGTGGGTGTGTAGGAGGCTCCTGTGCTCGCCCCGGCCTCGCATGTTGGCCAGTGGCTTTCTCTGAAGCCCAGCATGGTTAACGTCACCGGTACACGCCAGAGTGCCGTGCTTGATGCCAAGTACTTCTTACCCCGGCGGGATTGTTTGGTGTATAAAACATAACTCCCTCTGCATGAGGGCAACACCCTGTAACCCCACGTATTTTAAAGAGTTGGACTATTCTTGCCATAAAAAAGATCAGAGTAGCTTTATTGACTCCAGTGGAGTTAAACTGGTTTATTCCAAGTGAGAATTTGGCCCCTTGACTTCAATGAAGCGGTGTTGATTAATCCCAGATGGAGACCTGGCCTGGTACAATCCCCTCCATGAGTCCTGGGAGATTAGTAACACATCGGCTGAATCACCGCCATTACTCAGAGCTTGGGTGGTTATCAAAAACCTACACCTGCCACCCTGCGAAACGCTGCTGGGACAGGGCCCAGCAACTGCAATTGCTGACTTCAGGGACTGGGGTGCGGCAAGTGAGGGCGCATTCTTCGAACGCTGCTTCATGCTAGGGGGTAGATGCCAAAGCAGCACCCTTTCCTCAGCAAACGTCTGGGAATGTCACTCGGGATGTGAGTCCCTGCTCTGCCAAAACCCGGGCGCGGTGACGTTGAGCGTGCATTGAGGGGAATCCTTGCTGCTTTGCTTTTCGTGATGCTCTGTAAAGAGCCATAACTGTAAAAACTGAGGACTAAATCCTTCAGGGAATCTGCCCCAGCATCTGCTTGCCAGTTTTGAAGAGCAAATACAGCTTCATGCAGCAAATGGAAAACTTTCTTCACTACTCCAACTGCAAAAAACCCCAGTAATCACCTCCAAGTCAGGGCAGGCAAAGTTTTTCTTCCCAGTGCTGTAGGCACAAATGCAGTACTTCTAGCGGGGAATGAATCCAGTGAAATTTAAAAGCACTTGACTTTCACAGCAGTCCCTTTACCCACAAGTGCACACACACACGTGTGCCCGTGGAGAGATGGTGACGCTGTGTGGAGAAACACCAGAACAGACCAATTCAAAGGCAGGTGGTGATGGGGTTTTTGGTCCCAGGTGGTAGAAGCACAGGGTGGATGGTTTATAGCCCATCTCCCCAGCACATTATTAGTGCAGAAGCATCATTCCTGGCTACAGGATGGCCGAAGGACTGGCTGGAGCTTCTCCTCTGTGTGCTTTGAGGTTGCACCACGCAGGTCAAGGTGACAACAAAAGGGCTGGGCGTTGCATGGAGAGGAGGCACGGCATGGCCGTCGGGAAGAAAGGGACGCCTAAGCTGGCCGTTCGCTCCCTCCAGCCCTGCCTTCCCAGCATTTCTGAAGTCAGGCATCTGGAGCATGATGTAATCTGAAGATGGATCGGCAGCAGCACACGTACAGCTGCGCACATCTGGCCTACAGGTGTTTCAGCTGCTATTTGTCAGTGACTGTACCGAACATTAAAAGGCGCCCTGAGTTCGTAAGGAAATGATACCTGTCCTGCAGATTGTTCACAGAAGCCTGTGAAATGCCATTGATTTTATGCAAACTTTTAGTTTATGCTTTTTAGTGGGTGGCCCTAGATTTTGGTTTTTTGTTTTTTTTTTTTTTTTTTTTTAAGTGAGGCGTTTAAACCATAGATGCTTTTAAAGCAGGGGTTTTGTTGTTGTTATTAATTCCACTGGCATTAATCACTGGCAGTTGAGTCAGTCATAACGGATGGCTGCTATCATCCACTTGCTGATTTACTCTTAGAAGACAAGATCATTACAGAGTCTTTGTGCTGCACTGATGAAAAAAAGCTGAGGCTGTTCCTCCCTCTGCTCAGCTACGTATGGATACAGCGAGACTTGCTCCCAAAGTACCTAGTCTAAACAGGGCAGGGGCAGATGAAGTGGTGAAATGAGTACGAAAGGTCTCATCCATGGGGCAGGACCTGCCGGTGCCCAGTGCCGGAGCCAGAGAATGATGCTTGTCGCATCCTGCAGGGATGCTGCCCTTCATCAGGCTTGAAAACTGCAGCTGGATGCTTGCTGCGCACAGGGAAAAATAAGGAGAACAGGGAAGCTGCTGGCTGAGCAGGCCAGACCAGAAGAGTTCCCTTGGAAAAAGAATAAAGCTGCAGCTGTGTATATTTATTTTTAGAGAAGGTGTTTTTCCTACAATTTGTATTATTTTGGCAGGAACACAGGGGAAAACAGAAAAGGTTTCCCTTTGTCCAACGCTCTTCTAAATGGGGCTGGAGGCAGAAGGGTATTTCCACAGCCCGTTTCCTACCTCAGTTGTGTTCCTATCTCGCTGCAGACTGTGCCGTGTGCGGCACCAGCTGCCCTGAGCCACCCTCTCCACGTATTCCCAAGAGGACGAAGAACCCCCTTCCTACTGATATTTTCCTAGCGTATAGTCCCAATCAGCCTACAAGAACGTGTTTGTCTTAAACACCAATACCTTTTACTTCCCAAAGAGCTTACTGCAGATACATGGCCCATCATCATAGCACAGCCGATGGCATACGCCATTAAACTGTAACAGGTCATGCAACTCCATCCTAAAATAAATTAAGCCTTAGCTTGCAAGCCATATTCCTGCAGGGTAAGATTTGCACGTGGCTTTTGCTGTGAGCGTCTGTCATCTTTGCCCCCATTCACCGGCTTTCCCTGACCACTTGTCCTTTCGTGGGTCAGGAGATGCTGGTGGTGTCCCCTCAGCACTTGTTCTTCCCAGCCACCCACCAGGCAGCTGGGCAGAGCTGAGGATGGAGCTCAGATGGTCCTTTCAAGCGTCAAAGCCGCCCGGCTTTTTCCTGCTCCAGCCGCTCATTAGCAGCTTCCGCCTTTCGGCAATTTCTAGCTGCACTTTCAGTGATGTGCTGCCAAGAGTTTAACAAGGGGCTCCCACAAACCCACCTCCTCCTCCAGCTGTGACGGACCCCACCACCCCACAGATGCCGATACTGAGGCTGTGGAGGAGTGCAGGGCTGGGGGAAATGTTCCTTTGGGGGGGTTCCTTCCTGTTTAAAGCTTTTTGTTGTTGTTGTTGTTGTTTAATTTTCTGGTGAGGGAGGGATGCAGCACCTTGGAGGAAACATCACTGACTGCCCAGAGGTTGTTGCAGAGAGGCAGGACATAACGCAGAAACTCTGAGCCTCCCAGCAGTGAAACGCTTCCTTGCAGAGATCTCGCTTCTCCTCCCTACCATGAGGCAGGCAACTGATTTTATCTGGGCTAGGGCCATCAGCCACAGGCCAAAATGCCAGGGAAGCGACTTTCTCTACGTGTTTTGGGGCCCCAAAGTGCAAGTTTTTCCATGGGAATTCATTGAGCCCACAAGTTGCTGGGTGCGATGGAGGCCACCTCAACTTTCTCATGCTGATGGGCGCGGGTGGGCTACGCCGATTCGCGTTGGGGCAGAACTGGTTGCCCAGGGGAGGTCCAAGCTTGCCAGCATCTCACAGGTCCAGGATGGGGCTGCACCATCCCTTCCGTTTCTCTCTTTGGTGAGCATCTCTTCTTCTCAAGTGGAAAGGAACTGAAGTCCCAAGGAAAGACCAACAACTTGGTTACTAGAAGCTAAGAAAAAAAATCGAAATCAGAGAACACAGAGGTGTTAAACTTGTCTGTGAGAGTTGCAGCCTCCTCTGATACCACAGGCACCTCTTTTGCTCCAGGTAGTTTAGCCTTGCAGAGGGATGCCTGAAGCTGGAAGAATGGGAAAGCTCATTTTTCACCTTTAATTACAAGCTGGGTGCAAGAAGGTCAGCTGCACGATGGGTACCAAAAATGCTGAAGTATGTGGCAGTCAAAAGCAGTCAACTAACTGCTGGTTAATCTGTTAATAGATAAGCCCATAGATTAATAAAGCAGTTTTAAATGCAGGCCATGTGGTAAACACAGCAGTGTCAACTGCACTGCAAGCAAATTTTATCTCATGAACTTCTAAAATGTCAGTTTTCTACATTTTGTGATTTTTTTTTAATTGAAAAAAAAATCTGACAAAAAGAGAAAGGAAAAAGAAAAACCTTACAGCCACCACCTTACAAGTCTGGTGGCCCTTCAGGACAACATACCCTGACATCTACTGCATAGATAATGTCTGTTTGGATGAGTGGCCGTGGGGACCAATGAGCCTTTCTGCAGCACAGTGAGGGGGGGAAAAAAAAGGAATTTAGAAGGATTTAAAGCAAGATCAGTACTGGCTGCTTGCTGACATTAGACTTGTTTTGAAAAAAATTGAACCAGTCCACTTCTCCCTCCCACAGGTAGTTATGTGAGAGGAGCACTCGTAAGTGCCCTGGATTTGTTTCAGCTGTGGGTGAAGAACTGGTTTTAGTGGTTGATTTGGTCCCCAGGCTTCGTCCTGCTCCGCTGGCCAGGAGGGGACACTGGCAGGAGGTACCAGGGCCATCAGCTCTCCCATTGGTTTCTTTTTTTTAGCATTGTCCCTTTACGATCTTCCATTGCTGCAATTTTTCCCGGACAGTGAGGTGTGAGCAAGCCACCGACCTTTCTCGATGATGGGTGGGATGGGATGGGAAGACAGAAACCAGCTTAGAGGGAAGAGAAAAGGCTTAAATCTCCTTTTTCTTACACCACATCTCCATCAAACAGCTAGTTACGCTCCTGATAACAAACCAGGAAGCCTCTGGACTCAGGGAGGATGTTTTCCCTTGGACCAGCCATGGGCAGATAAATCCTCCAAGGTCTGAAAAGCCTGAGGTAAATCAGATTAGAGGTTTTCCTCTAGACGGCAAGGGGTGCATTTGGCGATAGCGGAGCGGGGAGGGGCTGTGGCTCAGGAATGAACAACTGCGAGGGATATGTTTTTAAATGGTTTCCCAGCTGTAAGATGCACATAATTGTGGCTTTCCTTCATCTGGGAGACTTCAAGAGTGGATAGTTGATAAGGGTTCATACCAGCAAAGGCAGAAAAACACAAGCCAGGGTATCTGGTTTCAGTTTGTCCGTACCCGCAGCATTAGATCTGATTTTGGCCCTCTCTCCCCTCCCTGCATGTACATAATTATCCAAATTCCTTTCTCCGCTGCTTCCTCCCCTCTGAAGCCTTGCAGACCTGCCCTGCTGCCTTTTCCATTGCTTGAGGGATGGCTGTGTTTTTGGGTTCTCTCCTTTCCTGGCCCATGGAGGGGTCTGTCCTGTGTCCACAAGGACCGGCACTCCCGGGAGCAACCCTGTGGATGGGAATTTATTCCCCATCCCCATCTTTTTAGCCTTTTGTGGTCGGAAATGCCTAAAAATCAGGGGATTTTTGCTCTTCTAACAAGTCACCAGTGCTGTTCCTTTGTGCCTCAGTTTCTCCTTCGTGCCTCACCTCTGATTGTGTTCAGAAGGCCCCTTGCATTGCAGCTGGGAATGCCAGGGACAATTGCACAAGCAAGTACGGGCTGGTTTGCCGGGCAGATGCGTGGGCAGCAAGGTAGATGCGCTCAAGGACGCAACCAAAGCGTCAGCGTCCCACCTCACACATCGCCGTCTTGTTTTCCACACCCAGGCACCCTATTGCAGTGCAGCCAAGTGGAAGGGGGACCCTTTCTGAAATGCCGGTGTGTGGAAACGATGTTCCAAAATGTGTCCCTCCATCCTTCTCAGGGGTTGCCACGTGATGGCTTTTCCCATGAGGGAGGGCACATGCTTACCTGCTCGCAAAGGTCCTCCTGATCCTAAGCAATATGGTATTTTTCCTGAACAGTTGCATTTCTGCATCATCCAAACCACCAAAAACAGTTAAATTTCAAATATACGCTACTGTCCATTTTGGCTCTGGGGGCAGCTGACAACTCCATAAGATAATTTGAGAATAACCCTTCGGCCCAGATCCAACTAATGCCTGTGATGAGTGCAGCTTTATGTACACTTTACGTGTGTATAACAGCAGATCCCTTCTTCCTTTGACTTTGCTAGAAAAATATTTGAGCATATATTGAACCACACATAAACACAAGCACAACATGTGCAGATGGAGTTTTCCCATCCTTAAACACCGAAAGATTTGACAAATTCAGCTGAAATTCTCTGTGTGTTTTAATTTGGGCTTTAGCCTTTTTCATTGGCGTTATATGCAGAAATTTCAGCATGGGAACTGCAGAATTGAAAAGCCTTTGAAAATTCTACCGGTGTCACTCTGACATAACTTTCTGACATCTAATTTTGACCGACAGAGCAAAAGCTTCTCTACAAGCTCTAGAAACAGGGGGGGCTGCCTACGGATCAATTGCTCTTCTTTTGGGGTGAAGTAGGCAGAGGAAGGAGAGCATCAGGTGAAGAGGATTCTTTGTGGGAGGGCTTGAGGAGTTTGTGGGCATGACAGGAGAGAGGCAAGGCTGCATGAACAGCCTGCACTTGGGCATACCTTAACTTCAGTTTGCTATGTGACATCAGGTGTTTCATGGAATCATTAAGGTTGGAAGAGACCTCCAAGATCATCAAGCCCAACTGTCAACCCAACACCACCATGCATACTAAAGCATGTCCCGAACTGCCATGTCTACACGTTTTTTGAACACCTCCAGGGATGGTGACTTCACCACTGCCCTGGGCAGCCGGTTCCAGTGCCTGACCACTCTGTCAGTAAAGAAATTTTTCTTAATATCCAACCTAAACCTCCCCTGCCACAACTTGAGGCCATTTCCTCTTGTCCTATCACAAGTTATTTGGGAGAAGAGACCAACGCCCACCTCCCTACAATGCCCTTTCAGGCAGTTGTAGAGAGCAATGAAGTCTCCCCTCAGCCTCCTCTTCTCCAGACTGAACAACCCCAGTTTCCTCAGCTGCTCCTCGTAAGACTACTTCTTCAGGCGGGAGGGAGGCAAGAGGCATCCCCCCTTTTCTTTGGCCAGGGAGACAAAGAAGGAACATGTTTTAGCTCATCCAGGTAGCAAATACCAGGTTTGCCTGCGTACGTCCCAATGTGCTGGTTGTGAGCCCAGCTCCGAGCCACCACCTCCCCTCCACCATAGCACATCTCGTCCGCTGCACTGCGGCCGCAAGTTTAACAGCACTGTGATAAAAGCCAAGCCAAAATACCTCCTCCTGCTTCCTGCCTTAGGTCTACTTCATATGGCTCGCAGAAACACTCAGCCCCTGGAGTGGAAGGAGATTTTGGGAGGCTCAGAAGGAGGTCAAAACAAACCTAATTTCCTCCAGGCCCAGGTGGGACGCCGCTTTGCAAGCCGGGCGATTTGCATGCTGCCTTTCAGCTTTCCACCCGCTGCTGCCCCCACCTCCCACACACAGTCATGGGGAAGCCTTCAGCATTTTGGAGCGCGACTTTTTTTCCCACTCTCCTTGTGCTCCTGAACAGCTGGACCATGTTTGCCTAGGCTCCAGAAAATAAAAACAACAAGAAAGAGGAATCACCGTTGGGCATGGAAAATTTTCAGCTCAAGCAGCCTGAGTTTCAGAAGATAGAAAAAAAACCATGGGATGCTGGAAGGCAAAGCGTACAAATCTGACCATGGATATTCTGATTGATACTTGCCGGATGCTTTTTAAAGCAGTCATCCCCAAGGCAGCTGGGAGCGATGTTCCCCAGGCTCAGGAATGAGCAAGGTTAAGGGCTGCATTGGGACCGTTCATTAGGGACCACGAAAGCCTAAAGCCCCTCATCTAGGGATCCTGCTCGTGATGGTGTCAACCCCTGCCAGGCTGGGCACTTTCTGTGCCCCCAGCGAGACCCTCCTGCATGTCTTAGATGTCAAGTTGCCATGTAGCTCTTACTGGCATTGAAATCTGAGGCTGAGTTGGGCCACTGGTGCTGGGGAGAGAGGAGCATGGGATGCTCTCAGGAGGCCAGGTCACCTGCCACAGGCCACACCAATCCCACTGTCCCAGTAGCCAGGTGAGACAGGGCTCTCGTGGACAGAAATAATCCAAATTCGTGGCCTGAGAGTCAAGACGCTGAGATTTGCGTTCCCCTCCAGCTTGGCATTTCCTAAATCTGGAAAAGAACACCACGATTTCTGGGCCTGCCTGCTTTGGCATTTCAATAATTCACGCCAGCCCATGCTGACCTTTTCTCTCCGAAGGCATGGGGGCTGACACGTGCACCCCCCCAAGTCACATTTGCATTGTTCGCTGTTGTTTTTCCCCGTCCCTGCGCCGACGCTGGTGCGGCGGGCAGGCGTACCAGGGATGTGACGTAATGCAATAACCGTACTAGCCGCATTTATTTATTTTGAAAAAATATTAAGGGCAGCTGCTACTTGGTGCCGACTGAGACATTTTATTGATTTTTCTAAAGCAGGAGCATCCCCTTTTGTGTTGTAACCCAGGATTGCTTGAACCCGGTGGTTGGGCTATTCCAGAATAACTCATCTACATCACATTTTCCTGCTCTTGATTAAATATACAGAGGCTCTCCAGCCCCGCAGGTAGGTACACACCTGGGTAACAACCAGCAAGGTCTCTGCCTGACGGGCTTGCCCTGCCCTGCCTTACTCAGGCATTATCTCCAAGCAGATCCAACTCAACAAGGGATTTCTCCTTCCCCACTTACCCTGTAATGTGCCTGTGACTTCTCACCAGCTATTGTGTGGCACCTAGCACAATAATGCCTTACTTAACGGTATGACCGAGGACCAGTGATAGCTCGAGCAGACTTTTGTTGTATGTTTCCCTACATGAATCCTTTAATCCTTATATTAATCCTTTCCGATTATTCCTTCTTTTTGGAAGGATGAATTTAGAGATGGTGACGATGGGGATCTCCGGCTGAGTTAGTTTGGTGCTTTCTCACGGGCTGGTTTAACGTTTGCTTCCTTGGTGTGGGTTTCTTTCCCAGGGAGGAAGGTCGCAGAGCTCTTTCTGTTGCCCGTGCCCAGCCATGCTGCGTTCTCTGCTCACGTCCTCCCTCCTCACCCCAGGCAGCCCCACTGTTCTTGCAATTCAAACTCCTTGCGGCAAGGATGTTCGGTCAGAAACTGCATCTGCTCCAGAGGCACCCGAAGGTGGCATCGTCACCCACCAAGCAGGGCTGGGGTCTTGGCTTTAACTCACGCTGGTTCTTACATCCCCAAGTTGAAGGGGAAGCAGGGAGGAAACAGTCACTTCTCGGTGACTGCCGAAATCAGTGCCAGCTGGCATGAGGCGAGCAGCCGGTGTGTGCCGCACCACGCTGCTGCTTGCACCCCTCATCCCCCCGCTCACGGCCTGGCCCCAGCCCCACACACAAGGCTAGAGGGTGAGCCAGCACCTTCTGCCAGGGGCTTTGGCAGGGAGAGAGGCACAAGACCGTTTTTTCACATTCTCAACTTTTAAAATAAGTTGAAAAAGCATCCTTTTTAAAAAAAAACCCAAACAGCAAACAAACAGTTTTGCTGCATTTCCTGTTCTATTTGCACTGCTGGTCATGCCAGGGAAATGACTTCAATCCCTTTGTAACCAAACCTACTCTAATCCTACACAGGCAAAGACCTCGGGGTCCTGCTGCAAAATTTCCTGCAGCCATGGCCATGTTCTTGTCGCCACCTGACATCAAGCCCGCAGCTCTCGGCTGCTGTGGTTTTTTCATGCTGAGCTCTTGGGCTGGAAAATGCTCCTAAAACAAGGAAAAAACAGAAACAGAGCAGCAAGCCCTCGATTCACTGTACAGCAGTAACTGTACTGGATCTGCCATATAGCAGGGACCCGGGTGCACAACGACTGTTTTCTGCATTAAAAGCTACTGGGTAAGAGAAATGCTCGGAAAGGATGCTCAGCAGAGAGCTTCACTGTGTATTTTTTCTCAGTCCAGACACTATAATCACACATTGTTATAACGCAGTATTATGCCCTTCGGTTATACCGTGGAGAATCAGAAGGTGCTTTATGGTCCCACCACACCAGCTTAGTACCAGGGAGAAACTCTGCCCCTTCCCTGCGAAATCCGCTGTGGGCTTTGCTGCTTCCTTTAAGAACAAGTCCCGTGGATCCAGACCTGGTCAGTCAGCTGCCATGGGAAATCCACGGCTGTTCCTGCGGGATTGCGCTAGGAAGCCTCCGTGAGTCTGGCTGGTGAGAGGAGAGCTGAGAAGTGCTGCAGGAGCAGCCGCTGGCTGAGTGCCTTGGCAGGCGTTGACGAACACCTTGCTGAGCCCCTCTGGGATTAAAGGATCATAAACACGAAGCGCGACCTCGAGAGGGTCCATTAAAGTACAAAACAATTATGGAAAAGCTCTCTATAGTTTAAGAGGGGACAGAGCCAGAAAGGGCTCTGATGACTAATTTTCTAGCTCCTGAAGGTGAGCGGGGCCGTGCTTCCCCTTTTGGTGCATGGTGAGTTGGGAGATGAGAGCCAGCCCTTCTTCTGGGTGCCTAGGCACAGGGCACTGGGTTTACTGGAACACTCCAAGACGGGTTCTCCAGAAATAAGGGCTAGGGGGTGGCAGCCGCCCCAAAGGCTCTGGCCGCAGTGGCGTGCCAGTACTGGGTAAGAGAGGAGGACAGACCAGCCCATGGGTATTTTGGGGAATTATCCATCTTCCTCAGCCAGGAGCTGATCCTCCCTCCCCATGAAAGACTCCAACTGACCAGTTTTGTGTCATGAGGATCACAAGCCAGGTTTAGAGTCCAATTTCTCCAATATATGTAGCCCTCTTTTAAGGAGATTGAGAAGCAATTGAAGTCCCCTCACCTTAGTAAGCTCCACGTGGGATGCTATCAGGGTTTTAGCACAGTGACCTGGAGGGGGTAACTGAGGAGGAACAGGTTGGGTGCAGACATTATATGTCTCATCAATTTTCTGCCTGCAGTGGAAGTGTTTCCACTCATCCCACCACCAAAGCGTGTCCTTCACGCCACAAGCAGATGCCCATCTCCTCCCATTACCATTCATGTGTTTTCAAAATCACTACGCAGAGCTGGATTTTCAAAAGCGGTCAGCATCCAACATCCCAAAGGCCAAGAGAAGAAGAAAGGCAGGGAGTCGGTCACATGGGGTGGGTTGCTCATCTTGTGCACTTCTTCCCTTCTCTCGAGCTGACAGATTGGGTCTGTGGATGAGCGAAGTGTACACTCCGGTGTGGATCTTACATAGAACATGTGGTAGGAGCAAGTAGCAAATTGTTAACACGAGTGCATGTCAAGATGGGGAGAATAACCCCTTCATGGCTGGGTACACCAGCGTCCTTTGGGTGACCTCTGCATCTGGTCATGATCTTGCTTCATCAGCTGAGATAGGATGCTCTAATGCGCAGAAAATAGCAGTGGGAATAGCCTACCAGATCATCTGCTCCTGCCAGGGCCGGCAGTCAGGCATTAGGCAAGGGATGGCTGAACAGCAGGCTCCTGTCCACCATGAACCTGGTCCTGGCACCCTGTGTGGGGTGTGAAAGGGTGGGTTAAGCCCTGGGAGGGGACCTGGCAGAGCCATGCCAGAGCCCTGGGGCAGGGCAGCGCTGCGGTGCGTAGGGCAGACCATGCCCCTTCATGTTGCCGTAACGGGGAAGCCAAAACACCCTGTTAGCACTGAGCTGCTGTGAAATTCCCATTTTTTTCTGGCTGGCTGGAGCCAAAAGAGCTGCTGGAAACCAGGAAGGGCTGGTGGAAACGGGACCCCCACACTGCAGCAACAGCCAGATCAGGGCATCTCACCCAGGGTTAAAGATATCAGCTTGCAAATCACCGGCTTTGCCCTAAGAGCAGCTTTGTGCTGACCTCTCCAGTCCTGGGTGGGATTTTAAAAAAATCAGTGGAAATAACTCATCTAAGTATTGCTTTCTACTTGATTCCACCTTGTCTTACAACATAGGTGGGTTCAGAGGAGAGCAGGGCACGGCGACTTGTTGTGTAATTGGCAGTGAGCATCCTCAATCCCTTGCTGGAGAAAATAATTTCTTAAAAAAAGAAACTGAGCTCAAGCAGAAAATTGCTCCACCATATCTTCCCCATAGAATCACAGAACGGTTTGGGTTGGAAAGGACCTTTAAGGGTCATCTAGTCCACCTCCCCCTGCATCCTCCCTGTATTTTGTTTTTCTTTCCCAAGTCCTTCCCTAGCTAGGGCCACTGCAACGCCAGCATTTGGAGAGGGCGAGCCTGTCATCTGTCAGACGTGCGCACACATAAACCACCGCTGCTTGCGCGCACCAATCAGTTAAGCTTTCCTAAGTGGTCCTGGGCAGCCTGTCAAGTCCCAAGCTCGTCTGCAGAATGTGGTTGTAATTAGATAATTAATAACTTTGAGAAGGAAAGGAAAGGAAATAGGCTAAATGGAAGCTTTCCTTAGTGGGAGGAAATAATTATATCTGCTTTTTGATATATGAGCTGAGGTGGCTTTCTGAAGGCAGAAATAGCATTTTGCCTGCAAAGCCACCCCTCCTCCAAGTTAGACGGGGTCTCCCATGGGCACGACTGGGTCACAGAGTTTGTCCCACCAGCCCACAAACGAGCAGCGGCAGGTTGCTGCAGATCAGAGCAAAACCCGCAGGTAACTGGGCTTTCCTGATGTCTTGCTGCATCTTGTCTCATCCCAATAAATGAGGCCGAGGAGAGACGGTACGCAGGTTTGGGTCACCAGGAATCGCGTGGATGTATTGCTCCTGCCTATGGATTTACCATTTCACAGTATAATGAAAAAAAAAAAAAGCTGTACATTTCCAGAATCTAAACTTAGGCAACACATCCGAAAGTCAAAGGAATTGTTAAGTTTAGGTTGACTTTTTTGTTGGTTTTGGACATGCTTAGCTAGCACATAAATGTATTACCCCAGAATGGAAAGAAATCGTCTTCGTTTCCAGCAGAGCTTGCCTGATTTTGCGGAAGGAGGTGAGAGTCACAATGGGTGGGGTTTCCAAAGCCCATCTCGGGTGGCGAGAGCATCCCATCTCCCCATTTCACTCGCTGAAGAGGCAGTGAGGTCTGCTCCCAGCGCGTTGGGTCTTGCCCAGCAGCTGGATTAACTTGTGCCGCCGCACTGCTGGGACCAGTGGCAAGTTTCAGCACGTGGTTATGGGTGTTCATGAACCGTGGCCTTGATTTAGAACCCTACAAGACAACATATCTCAGAAAGATGTCCTGTATTTGGTGTATTTATTTTTCTTTTCTTGTTTTTTTTTTTTTCCTTTCTCTCTAGACTGTCCCGTGTCTGAGACTGAAGTGGAATTGGGATATATCCAAGTTTGTAGCTTCTGAAACCTTAACAACCTCAAGTAAACTGGTCCAAAAGACCCCTCTTGACCTCCCTCGCTCTGAACTCTTGTGGAGCACTTAGACTGAGCAGAAACCAGCACCGAAGCTAACGGTCTGAAACTTTGCAACATCTCTCCCCAAGCGACTCACCAAAGAGAAAAGAGAAGCAACATTCCTGGTTGTTCATTGTTGTTGTGTTTTGTGTCTGTCTGTCTGTGCGTTTGGTTTTATTTCTAATTTTTTTTTTTCTGAAAAATCTTAATTCAGGAATACATTTATGAGAAATCTTTGGGTTCGGATTTTACTTCCCCTTAGCTGTATTATTTCTTTTTTTTTTTTTAATTTTTTAAAATTCAAAACCTTATTTCATGTACAGTAATGTTAAAACTGGACCAAGGCTCTCAGAAAAAAAAAAAGGAAGAAAAAAGCCCACCATGTCCCCAGCTCCCTGCATGATTTGTTTCAAGTACAGCCTGGATGACAGACTGCCCTCCACACTCTGCCGCCTCTTCCTTATTGCTCCATGATTTGCTACCGCTTATCCCCCCCCCCTTTTTTTTTTTTCATTTTCTGTTCCAGTGTATATGTTGCTTATTTGTTTTATTTATTGAGATATTTTTAACGAGCTAAGAGACTGCAATGTCGCTGTGTATACTGCTTCTCTTGCCAATAAAAATAAAGATGTCATGCAGCTACCGGGGGTAAGAGATTTATATTCTTGACTGCACGGCTCTGAGCAGAAGCTGAGCTGCTTCCCTGTACCCCGCAACGTTTCGACATTCACCGATTTGGCTAAAATCTGTTTCCCGGGCAGCAGGTGATGGGGTGCAGAGGGTATGAGGGTCACTTTTCCAGGGTGATGTTTAGCAGGAGTAGCTGGTTATTTACTCACACCTTGGCTAAGGAGCCCTGTGGTCTCCAAAGCACCGCTCGTGTGGTTTCTGCTCTCAGCAGAGCCCTTTATCAAGCAAAAAGCAACACATCTCGGTATGCATCAGACGCACTGGTCCGCATGCTCACCTTCAGGTAGAATAACAATGAGTTGGTCTCCATCGCTTCCATTGCTGGTGGAGATGCTGAGGGGAAGCATTTCTCGAAGAGAAGAGGGGCTGCACGCTGACCAGAGAGGCCCATGACCCAGAGAGGTCTTTGCATGTTGTGCCTAGAAGTGATGCATAACCTGCAAAAACCAGGCAAAAAAGTATTAGCTGTGCTACAGAAACGGTCACCCAGAGTCACTGGTCTGTTTGTCCTTCCTACTTACCTTCTACCCTGCAAGCTACCGTCTTGCAAAGCCCCGTCAGACCCTTGGTCGGACACATGTTGAAGCCAGGTTTCAATTTCCAGGTCA
Organism: Ardeotis arabs; assembly: GCA_011801015.1. Classification (NCBI taxonomy): domain Eukaryota; kingdom Metazoa; phylum Chordata; class Aves; order Otidiformes; family Otididae; genus Ardeotis; species Ardeotis arabs. The sequence continues at coordinate 33,189 of JAAGAY010142912.1, read as the reverse complement.
TAAATAATATGTTTTAAAATAATTTGTGCCTGAAAAAAGAAATCCTTTAAAGAACAATTGTGGTGGATCTGGAAGCATGGGGCTAAATCAGGTCATTACCTTTTGTTGTTGTTGTTGCCTTTTGTTCACACACCCTTTCCACGCTGGATTGACGACAACGCTGGTTAGGTTGAGAGCATCTGGGCTGCCACACTGAGACGGCAGAGGGAGAGATTGATTAAAGGGCAGGTCTCTAGCAAAGGCGGTTTGGGAGCCTCAGCATTTGCTGTTGGGATTATCAACTCGGCTTTGCAAAGCAAGAGGCAAAACAGGCCTTTGCAAGAAAGATCTGCTCATAAATTGGCAGAGAGTGATGTACTGGAGGGGAGGAAGAAAAGATGGTGAAGGATAATAGACTATGGAAAGAAACAGCAATGCTGTGGTGTCTAGAGCCCATTAAAAAAATAAATCATGTCATTCCATCTAAACCAGCTTCAGAGAAAAACATCTTAGCATGCCAAATCAAGAACATACATGTGTGTATCAGATGCATTAATTGCCTGATAGGTTTCAGAGTTCGAACGTCAAATGTTTATTTTAAAACAAGCGAAGTTGCCTACAGTAAAGGACATTAAATCCATTAGAAGCTCTTACTTTCTTAAAAGTAAATGACATCTTGGTCTGAGCCTTTCGTACCAGCAGAGCCAAAAATACCATTTAAGAAGGTGAATTTAACGGATGTCATACAATGCAGCATGTCATGCAGCAAACAGAAATATTTTTTTTTCCCCCAGGGAATGTGCGTGTTTGTGTGTGCGTTTCTGCAATTTTTGTGAATATTTAACACTGCTACAGATTGTGCCAAACTGATTTCCCCTTGAGGAGTGACAATTCCCACGCACAGGCACCCAAATCCCACTTCAGCCCTACTAATGGCTTCTCAGAAGAGCCTCTTGTGCTGCTCCGCTCTCCCAGGACGCAACCGTCACCAGGACTGGAGATGGTCAGACCTACCCGAGCCACAGGTCAGATGTGCGCAGCCGTAGCGGTGCCACAAGAGCTGCCACATGCCTTCTGTAAGGGGCTGGGGCCGCTGAGCCCCATGCTCCCATGCTGCACATTCAGGGACCCGTCATGCTAGATCAAAGCATTTCATCTCTCTCTCTGCAAAGTGCACTGGCAATGTGAAAATAAATGCTCGTTGGTACCTCTTCCATGAATTGTGGGGGTTAGCCAAGGCTCCTGTGGGTGAACGGCCATGGAGAGGCAAATTTGGAGCCCAGAAACATGATGCATTTTTTTTTCAGGCAGAAAAAGTAATCATGATAAAAATTAATCAGAAAACAGTAATGCCGTGGGGCTCAGACAAAGGGTTTCCGTTCCTGAGGGGAGAACAGAGACTATCAAACACTTCAAGAAGCCCTGACAATTTGAGAGCTGTAAACTCTCTGGATAACAGATTTTTAACAGAAAACACATTTGAAACAATGAATATAGAGATACGCGCTTCAATCAACTGGTGAAAAGGCTTTTCATCTTGCACAAATTCCTCTTGCACGAGCTGCAGCCCATAGCCAGCAGCGGGGGTCGGTTAGGGAGAAGTTAAAGTAAAGGTAAAACCCAGGTCCTAAAACTGCTGCGGTGTCAGCGTGCACAGGGTATTACACAGAATCCCAGGATGGTTTGGGTGGGAAGGGACCGTTAAAGCCCACCCAGTCCAACCCCCCTGCAAGGAGCAGGGACATCTCCAACCAGATCAGGTTGCTCAGAGCCCCGGCCAAGCTGGCCTGGAATGTTTCCAGGGATATATAGATACCTAGATATATTTATTTATCTTTTTCATACATAGGAATTTTTCAATACTGTTTATCACACTGTTTATCCTAATACCCAAGGTGACTGAATGTGTCCTTCCCAATCCCACCCCTGCATGAAACCCCAACGTCCTGTGAGAGATGAAGAGATGAGCCCGAGGGCAGGGACTAACTCCCTTGTGCGAAAGAGAACGAAACAAAACAAAACAAAAATCCCTTAATGCAGCAGGCTCGATGCAAGCAACAGCTCCTGACAACAGGGTTGCTCCTCGGCGGCAGCATGCACTCAGACGTGCAGAGCCTCCGTGCTGGGCTGTTTGTTCTCTGCGCACATGAAAGGCTACAGAAAGCACCCAGCGCATGCTGTTTTGTGCAGGGGTCCAGCGAACAACAAAGCAACATATTCACTGGAAAGAATTCAAACACTGAGGTGATGATGTAAAGTGTACTGATTTTTTAATTATTTTTTTTTCACTCAATCTCAGCTCAGCTAAGCATCGCCAAACCTCCGGTTTTCAAAAGGGCAAAATATCTTCAGCTGCCACTCACATTTTCAGCTGGAGTCCTTGATACAGACCAAAAGAAAAAATTAAAAAAAAAAAAAGCCTTAAACTGAACAAATCCAAATCCCAAGTCCCATACCTCAGGATGTCTTTTCTCCCTGGCCCCAAGGCCACCCCGTTTTCATGCAGCCAAGGAACACTGACAGCAAGGAGGTATTGGGAAAAGGGGGAGTGCTGAGGATTCTTCCCAGTGATGCTGTAAACTTGGAGTCCTTGCTTGGCTGGGACCACCCAGGCACTGTTTCTAGGAGAATGCGTTTAGCCCTTCTCGAAGGGTGACAGCGAAGAGAGGTGTCTGTTGGGTAGCATCATCTCGGCACTGAGACCCCAGCTGGGAGAGCTTGCATCCCACCCAAACCTGGGAGAGGAGGAAGCTCCTGAGCCTTCAGAGGCACCCATACACATTCAGCTGTGTGATCAGCATGAAGATATATCTTCTATTTACTGCTGGTTTGAAGCATAGTGACAGCGTCCTTTATCGGGATTAAACGTAAAGACAAGAACCGCACCCAGAAATCACAAGCAATGTGAAAGTGCTGTTGCCCAAGATTTTTCATAGAATAGTTTGGGTTGGAAGGGACCATTAAAGCCCATCCAGTCAACCCCTTGCAAGAAGCAGGGACATCTCCAACCAGATCAGGTTGCTCAGAGCCCCGTCCAACCTGGCCTGGAATGTTTCCAGGGATGGGGCATCCACTATCTGGGCAACCTGGGCCACTGTTCCGTCACCCTCACCGTAAAAAATCTTTTCCTTATGTCCAGTTTGAATCTGCTTCCTTCTATTTTAAAACCATTTGTATATTCCTTTTGCTGAAACTAATTTCACATATCACATGGCCAAGCTTGAGGAGCAAAGCACTGGAAGTGGTCATCCCCCATATGGCACGACTCTCATTCTAGTACTGCCGTGGCCTCCATGAGTTCTACCTACCTTTGCTCACAGTGTTGGCCAGGAGTGTCCTCAAGTATTTTGAATGAGGGCTCTGTTCATTGCTGGATTCAACCAAATGTGAGTCTCAAAAACCACCAATGACTTCTGGATACTTGGACTTTGGAGATCCCTTTCAAAGTACTTACTTAGTGGAGAGATTACAATTACAGATATCAAGAAACAATGTCCACCGCCTCAAGAAAGCCTCACCAGTGTTTCCTTGGGACTCTGTATGAGCCCCACCTGGCTGGCCAACACAGGTAATGGTTTGGGAGGAGCAGACCGTTCCCTTGGGCCCCTCCTCCACCTTCTTCATGCAGAAAAAGCCTCTTCCAGCAGATGTTTCAGCAGCATCTGGGCAGCTGGAAGCCATGAAAGGCAAAAGTAGAAGTCAAGACCAGCAGAAGACCCTCTTTCACAACCCATCCCTTCGTCTCTCAGGCATGCTCCCTTCACAATGCATTAAAAATCGTGAGTTTATGTCTCATCTTTAACCCTTTCTCCCACTTCTAGCACCAAATCAGTAGCCATCAGCCAATCACCTGCACCCTGACTAGAAGCAAACGCCACACATCACCAGTTTTAATGCAATAATTCAAGCTGATGTAGGTTTTTCAGCTGCATCTTGGTGCTTTTTGTGGTTTTGACACCATTCCACCCGCCTTTGTAGTCTCAGAATTTGTTTTGAGGATGGTAAAGTGCAGTCAGCCCTTTTATGATTTCCTGCCTTATTTCAGAGCCCTGCACTGAAAGACTTTAGTTGCCTCCTAAATCTTTTTCCAGAACTCTCCTGTCACTTTAAATATTGGCCAGCATTTTGTTAGCTTCAAGACTTTGAAATAATATCAAAGTAAACCTCAAAGGAAAACAACGCAGTAAAGGGTAAGGCTGGAGCTTAATTCGTATTTAAATAAAGATCTTTCACTTTAGCTTGGGTTACTGCGTAAAACGATGGGGAGCAAATGGAGCTTTTAAAGGCCTTATTCCTCTGGGGGTCTATGTTAAAAATGATCAGTGAGCCTACGAGGCAGAGGAATGAAATTGCCTTCCCATGAAAAATTCCCCACCATTGGGAAGAAAAAGAAATTTGAAGTTCTCCAGAATCAAGATGGACTTTTTCCTCCCTCCTCTCCCGAACTGTGGCCCAGGACAAGGTTTGCAAATGGTGGTCTCTCTGCAGGCAGACGGGAACGTTGTCAAAGCCTTTGCAGAAGGAGGCGAGGAGCTCAGGATGGACTTGCAAGTCAAAACACAGCACAGCTTTTGCTTTTTTGTTTTGTTTTGTTTTGTTTTGTTTTTTTTTTCTGGGGCAAATTGCATGTTTTCTGAAACGTGAACAGGAAACATCCCACTTTCCCCCCACCCAAAATGCTCATTTTCAGGAAAGAAAGAAGGAACTAGGGGCTGGTTTCCAGCAAACTCCAGCACCTGACAAGGATTTGCACGAGGTCGTGAAGGCAGATTTCCAAGCTGGCTGCCCAGCCCAGGTACGCGTGTTTGCAAGAGCAGCCAAGCGCACAGCTTTCCTTGACTTTATCTGGGGATCTCCTTTGAAATTCGCCTTTAAGCTTCATATCCTGCTGCAGCACGGAGCAGAAGTGGTGATGGATTTAGCCTTCCACGTACCCTCTGCCTTTATTTCTTATTTCCTATTCAAGCCCCGGGAACAGTGGGCGGGAGGGATGGCTTTTGCTAACGCCAGCAGCTCCAGATCTGCCAAAACCCCAAACAAAGGCTGTGAGAAAAATATTTCTGCAGGAAGCGTTTGCTGAAACATGATTCATTTCTTTAAGATAAGTCATATTTCCCCAAGCCAACACTTACAAAAGAGTTAGCCTCCCTTATGCCCTACCCCAGCCTGGATGATGAACGCGGCAGGAGCATGTGCTTCCAGTTGAGTCCTTGCAATGCCGGCGTGCTCGCATCGCGCTCGACGGCGTGGTACGCCAGTGTCAGTTGGCTCCCACGCAAAGGTAGCTTGAGGCTGGGGACTTGCACGGTTTCCTCTGGGTTAGTCCTTATTGCCAGCGCTCTGTCCACCCCCTGCACCAAGTCACACTGCTGAAGAGGACTCTTGCCCCCAGAGCTTCACGCCTCCACTTCAAGCAGCATTGTTTTCAACCCAGGCCTGACGTCCCTGCCTCGGTCGCTGTGGCTTTTTCACCAGCTAGTAGAAACAATGGGCTCTGTGGGTCATTTGCAGTTCATCACGTCTTTGAGTTGTCTGGGTAGTTATTTGAAAAAAACATTCCTGCTTCACACATGGCCACAAGATACATAATGAAATTTCCTAACATCCCTTATTTCAGAAACCTCTTTCAAGAGTGGCCTGCCAGACTGCAGCTCGCTTTCCCAAATTAGTGATCTGGTGGAAACTCAGCAGGAACTGGGCGAGGGACCAGCTGGCACGGTCCCTGCGATGAGCGAGACAGCGGCTTGCAGAGCGCCGTGGGAGGTGGGGACTCATGCCATGATCCCCCTGCCCGCCTGGATCTGGCACGAGGCCTCAGCCCCCACACCTGCATGGCCGGTTTTTGACCCTGATCCCTCTCCTTCTGACAGCGCTTTGCTTCCTCACGGATGGCACGAGGATCTGGCTGAGCATCTTCCTCCTCCTCGCCCCTCTGGGTGCTTAGCGGAGGCTGGAGAATGAGCAGGGCTGTCCATCCAAGCGGCAGGCAGGGCAAGTCCTGGTGGGGTGGTGGACCCAAAATGCAGGTCAGGGAGCTCCATGGGCACAGCCCCTCTCACCACGCTGGTGTGGCTCGTGCCAAAGCTGGCAGATCCCATTCATGGGGCCAGCCACACACCTGCCACATGAGCCTCACACGTGGCCAACCTGGGTCACTCTTTAGCCACAGCATCCATCCATGATGAGGTCTCTGACGTCTGTATTTGCTCTGCTTTTTCTCCATCGCTCTCCCCTGGACACCTGTATACCCCCTCACTGGTCTCCACCACACCACATTCCACCAGAGCTTCCTCTACGCAACAGTGACAATCACAACCTGTTCAGCCCCATGGCCACCACCCTGCCCCACCAAAGCCACCTTCTCTCTGATGGACACATGGCACCAGGCTGTAGTACCTGGTGGGTGCTGATGCTCCTGGAGAGCACAAGGATGTCCAACCTCAGCCAGCTCCTTGCAATTTCGGGGGAAGTGATGCAAGCCAAGGAGCTGGGGTCTCCTTGTGGCCTCATGGCACCCCAAGCACCCTAGGTGGGATGCCAGGTCCCAGGAGAGGGGACAGGAGAATGCAGGGATGCTGTTTCCTGCTCCACTCCAGAGAGGAGTGGATGTGGTTGTGCCTGCACTCAATTTTTAACATCTTGGCCATGAAGGAAAGCTAATTTCCTTCCAATCGATTTTCTTTTTTTTTCCCTTTTTCCCCCAGGGATATGTGAAGTCAGAGGAGTTGGCTGGCGTTTGCATGAGTTATTACCTGGCTCACTCTTCTTGCAGGCAGGTCTCCCTGCAACCACTCGCTCAGCAGCAACGGGGCTGCATCGTCGCCATCAGCTACATGCAGGCATCATGCCCCGTGCCACTCCATGCATCTCTGGGCACATTGCTGCAGCTGAGGATGCCTGGTGGTCCACAGTTGTGCCAGGGTTCTGGCTTGTGCTGCCATCGCTGGTTGCCACCACAGAGCATCCTTGTCTCATCAGGGTGCAAATACAAACTGAGATACTGGGGATGCTCTCACCACCTAAAAACCAGAAGAGAAATAAATATCCACCAAATAATGAGTCACAACCTCCACACAGTATGGCAGTGGGCTCGGGTGAGATTCGACCCTTCTGGAGAAACAACACTGAGCACTACCTTCCATGCCACAAAAAAAGGAACCACGTGCGCGAAGGGAGAGGTGCAGAGGAAGAAGAGGATTAGCATAGAGGGCAGAAAGGAGGGTAAGCAAAGACCTGTCCTACGGACCACCCATGAATCAGTGTGGAGGTGGACGGCTCATTCAGGCTTCGCCTCGGACCCATTTTCTTGTACATCGTGTGTTGTACTCAGGTTATAGCTTTATTCATGCTAAACTCTGTTTCTCTGCACTGGGACTTCCGTGTTGCCTTTCTAAGCCCATACCTGTTAATGCTGCATTAGAACAGAATCAAATCAACAAGGCCAACACTTCTGTTGCAAAAGTCGTGGGAGCAATACGTTCCTGCTATAGGAGTGAGAAGATATTTTACCTTATTAAAAATTGCCCCTTCCTGCCAGTCATTTGCAAGAAATTCCTCAAAATGTCCATCAGACCTGCAGAGCTCTCACTCCGCACACCTCCACAACCAGGTGGGATGAGCGGGACCAAAACCCTCGTCGGATGGGTCCCTGCCCTGCCCTCCTGCTCCCGTCCTATGCAATGTGGTCCACAGGGTCTCCTCTGCCTACATCCCCCTCTTCCCCATGATGGATGGCATAAGGGTATTAGGCAAGAAAGAGCAGCACACGTAAAGGCACAAATCTCTCTGAAAGGAGGTGGCAGCACACACCCCCCCAGCCCTGTCGGGGGCAGCCGCTCAAGGCAGGGCAAGAGCACGGCGTGGGCTGGGAACAGCTGCCTCTGGCACAGCCCTGCCTGGCTGTAACCAGACCTTACCCCACTGAACCTCATGCTGTGACATGTTTATACGACCAGACCCTTTCCCCTTCATTAGTGTTGGGGTCAGGAGAAGCCAAAGGTCAGGCTCGAAGCCGGTGATTTCACTTCCAAACAAAACCATCGCCTCCCTCTACCTTCCTCCTCAAAAAGCCTGGCTCATAAATTTTCATTTAGTACCATCAAGTTGATTTTTTTTTTCCCTTCTTCTGCATTCTCTTTAACAAGAGGGATATTTCATTCCCCAAAACCAGAGAGCAGTTCCTCATTACCTCGAGTCCCAACCTATTTGGGAAACTTTAGCCAGTATCCTGTCCCGTGCTTCCATTTACGAAGTGCCAGCCAGCGTTGCTAGAAAAACAAAGATGGCAGAGATGTGAAACCTCACAGCCATCCCTCTCCAGATCAGCATTCCTGCTGCCCGCTTTCAGTGGCCGTGCCACCCATGTTCCCACAGCATCAGTGCCCGTTTGATATGCGGGAGGCTGGAAAGCGCAAATCTAAACCCCCGCTGTTAGAAATGCACGTGCTCGCTTTGCTTTGAAGAGACAACAAGGAAAAAAAAAAAGCAGAAAATGCAGCTGGCTTTCAGGTTTGCTGCTTGCACTCCTTCATATCCAGCCAAAGCTGAAAGAGCAAACCACACCTCATGAGCTGGAGTGCAAAGCATCTGTGTTTCTCCTCGGGAAACCACACGTCTGGGAGAGGAACGACCCTTGATGCAAAACCCCTCTCTTCTCTGCTGCCATGGGCAGCCCCGGGTCTCCCAAAATGTTCAGTCTTTCTACTGCTTTACACATCCTGCACCATCTTACTGCACTTTTCCGAGGTGGTTCTTGGTGCTCGCTCGACTAACAGCACCCTCCTGCTTTGAGGGAAGTTTCAGAGCTCAGCTGATGTGGGGGAAAAGAAAAATTGGCAAGGAGGAGGTGGTTTAGATAGCCAGTTTCAAAAAATGTGAAGGGATTTGGGTGCTCAGATCACAGCTGCTTGTGAAAAGCCCACTGGGACAAGGTCACCTCTCCAGGAGCTCAATGCACTGTCTACACCCGGAGCTGCAGGTTCACATCTCAAGAGGGGGATCAGGGTTAAAAACATCTGGTGGTTTCTGGGTCTCCATTCCCACCACAACCAACGGTGAACTCGCTAATGACGTTACATACAAACCCACCCCCTCAACCAGGAGTAAACATGCACGGCTCCCACCCTGCGCAAGTGGTGGGGCTCATACCCAGCTCTACTTTTCCAGCCCCCTCGGCCAGGGCTGGTAAGGAAACCTTCCACCAGCAAAGTCATCTTCACCTCCCCAGCCTAGCTCAGCGCAAAGGACAGTGCCTGTGGGTTGGTGCCATCGTGTGGATACAGCTGCAACGAAGAGGAGGAGGAGAGCTGGGAGGAAGAATGCTGGGAAAAGGGACAAATCTGTCATTGTCTGAGTCAGGGTCTAAGCCTAGATCCTTCCTAGTGATACCAACGGGCATCAGTGGGACCATGCTTCTTCCTCCAGCAGGTTGAATAAATACAGTGACAGCAAAAGCACGTGTCACACGCACCTTATCTACCCTAGGACATCTCCAGGTGCCAACAGCAGATCTTCAGAGGGAGTTTTCCCAGGTGATGCCCTAATGAAAGCAGCAGCAGCAGTTGAGATTAAGATCTCTGCTCAGCTCGAAAGGCTTGGAAGCCAAAATGGAGCTGCGAGTGATACTCACCCTACCTTATTCAGGCTTTCACATTTGGAATTGGGGCTGGAACATGCTCACGCATGTATCATCTCCTCCAGGATCTCCAGGACTGTCTGATCTACCAACACAAACATACTCGTGAACCTGAAAGAAAATCAGGCTGTGGATTTTGGCTAGTGTCAGAGGGTGGGTTCCTTGCTCCAGGCTTGCATCCTGTCCTGGAAGTCACACAGTCCCCAACCTCCAACTCTCTTGCAAAACTGAAAAGCAATCCCAGCCCAGGATAAAAATAAAGGGTCCGCGGGGCCCTGTCACTCTGGGGTCAGCTGACGCAGTGGACATGCAATCAAGCTCCTTCATGTAATCTTTCCACCGCCTTTCACAGGCTGAATCTGAAACAGGGCCAAATGATGAGCAGGGGAGATAACGATTCATGAGGCTGAGGTTTCCTTTATACAGTCAAAATCCCAGGCCAAGTTCTGCTGCCTGGGATGTTCCCATTATCTTGCAGAATAGAGTGCTGAACTCCGATGGGCTCCTTCCAAAACCCCATCCGCTGTGGCGGAGAGCAACCTGCCCCAAATCAACGCTCCACTCCTTCCGGGATGAGGAGGTGGGGACAAGCTTGGTTCCCACAAGAAGGGGAGGAATTCTATGGAGATCTTATCCAGGCACTCTTCAGAGGAGGCAGCCTTGTCTCCATACCGACCTCTGCACCTCCCACACGTTATGCCTGTCCACCCTTGTCATGTTTTTGGCTCCCCCTGAGTTCACACTGCCAAGGTCTTTCCAGAGCGCTCATAGCATTGGAGCGGAGTGACTTCCCACTCGCAGGCGTGCTGTCTCTGCCAGGATGGCTCTGGAGGAGCTCTGGATCTTGGCTCTGGAAAAGCTGGCCGCTGGGGACCTGATGGGATGAGGTGTTAGGGACATGCAGGTGGCCGGCGCCCAACCCTGAGCGCCTGGACAACCCATGCGCCGGTTGTCACGGGTCGGACCACCAACCTGTAGGTGCAGGTGGGATCTCATTTGGTGATCCATCCTGATCAGGGCACATCCATCCTTAGCTCTCTGGCACCCCATTCCAGCCGGGTTTTGCAGCATGTGGATGACTGCATCCAAGTTTCATTAATGACCCAACCCCAAGTTGCTGTTTCAGATTAAATTGTTCCCAATGCTATGCATTGTTATTTGGGAAATGTATGAATTTTTCCCATATGTCTTTGACCTATAAAATGAACATCCCTCAAAACTGAAAGGTTATTGCCAACTACGACGTGTTTTCATTTCTCGTCTTTAAGCACATTTCATGTTTTGCCAAAACTTTTTAGGAGGTTGAAACTGAAGGCCTTGACTCAGGAAAGCGCTTCAAACACATGCCAGATAGGACTTACGCGCATACTTGCGTCTAAGCACATGCTACAGACGTGTGCTGGACTGAGATGTTTCCCCAAATTGGGGCCAAAACCCACCTTCCTCCTCATTAACTCCTAGACTCTCAGGTTCTGTTCTCGGCTTTATTGACAATCACCTACAGGTGAAATTTGGCTTGCAGATGTGCAGCTCCTCATTGGAGGAGCTAAATTGCTAATTATCTAAGGATTGCTGACCGGAGCTTTGGAAAGCCATAAAAAGCCAGAGTAAGTAGAGGTGGGTGATATTTTTTAAAAGGATATTTTTTTTAAATACAACATTTTGCAGAAATTTCATGGAGTGGTTGGTTTTAACAACAACAAAATCTGGCAAAAAAAAATCAGGATAGCATATCTCAGGAGTTTCTAAATTTAAAACTCTGAAAGGACTTGATTTTTTTTTTTTATTTTATTATATAGAATAGTCAGTGTCAAGTGAAATATTTCATTTCAGGCTGACTGAAATATCTCACTTGATAGAGAATATATGGAGCATTTTATTATTATTATTTTGGTTTGCCAGAAATTTCCAACATTTCATTTTTCGGTTCATCCCAAATTAGTATTTTGACTTTTTGAAATTTCTCTGAGAGAAAAGTCAATGCTCATATATCTATAAATATTGTGAGAGCTGGAAACAGAGCTGGGTGAATGAAGAAGGAATGCAAAAGTACGGCACTCAGGTTTGTCTTTAAGAACTTGCCAGTCATCCAGGAGGAATTCAAGCTATGACAGATACCGTGAGTATCAAAAGACAAGGGAATCTGTACTCCACTTCCAGGAAAGAAACATTTCATCGTTACAAGGAAAAATATCGGAGGGAGGCCAGCTCCCTCCTTGAGCTTTCAGCATTCCTACCTGTGCTGCTAAATCCCCAAGCCAAGCCTCTTCTCCAGCGCGCCTTTTATCTCAGCAGCACGACTCTCTGCGTGGAAGAAAACCTATCTTCTGTTTCACCACATTTCTAACATAGTCACGCCGTTAACCCGCAGAGCGCCGTTCTCACAGGAGATGTCTGAGATGGGGAATGGATGACTGGAGCTTCCCTCTTGCGTGAAGCTGGCTGCATTTTCGAGGTCACGTCTCCAGCCCAAGATGTCAAACACGCACAGCAAGGCTTTGCCTGCCCTTTCCAGCTGCAGAGCACAAGCAGAGAAGTGTGTTTAGTTAACGACCGTGCGTGACTTCTCCCACCATGGGACCTCAGGAAGGGCTGCCAGGATGTAAGATGCAGGACCACATTGTTCGAAGCACTCGGCCATCCCCACTCCAGGAGCGCGGTGGAGTGCACTGATCGAGCAGAGCGGCTATGGCAACTCAGGAGAAGCCACCTGCAGTGGCTGCTCTCCTGCTGAGGTTAACCAGCCGCTGCGGAGCAGGGAGCATGCGCCTGTGGGTGCACCTGCATTTTCCTCTGCTGGGACCTTTCGCCTCCTGCCCTTCCCTAGGCCCAGCCTCCTGGGCTCTGGTCTTGTTTTTATCCTCTAACATATCCCACTAAGCCAAACTTCCCATTGAATTCTCCTCGCCTCGAGACCAGTCTGAGCACACAGCTTCAAGACCACACTAAAAGACGCCAGCACCATGACCATTGAGCATCCTACCTCTGAGCTCAGCCTGGGCAAGCTGGAGAGGGCGTTTCTTCACCAATGTCCATCTCCAGGCAGCGCTTTGGAGATGGTCTTCACCATGCACAGAGTTTACAGCAGTGAAGCAGTGAACCAGAGCTCTTCCGGCCATACAGCTATTATACAACAAGATGGCCAACAGAGAGGGGGAAAAAACACCCAAATCACATTTTTTGATCCTTAAAAAACTTTGTTCACTCCTGAAATCAATTAAAAATGAAGAGGCTTTAACAGGGAGTTGAAAGAAGCAGTAGGGTGGGTCACTTGTTTTTATTCCTATTGTCAAATGGTAAAATTGTTCTCTTATTTAAGATGTCAAAAGCCTGTGGAGCAAACAAACAAAGCCCAGAGTGCCAACTTCCCAACACCCAACCACAGTGAGACACTCATGGACACAAGGAAATGGGCTGCAAAACTTGCACGAAAAAATAAACCTCCCTGAGAAGGACTCTGCCAGAGTTAAGGGGAAAAGAGGTTACGAGCATTTGTGGGAAACAGTGCTAAAAGGGAAGGATAAAAGAGACCAAAAAAAAAAAAAAAGGAGAGGAAAGAGCAGAGGGAGAGAGGACTGGGGCTAGGGCTGTGCCAGTCAGGAGGGATTTGGCCGGATGATGGTTTTACTGCGTTTGAATGTGTAAGATAGACTTTGATTAATTCTAGCAGACTACACCAAAGTCATACTTGCAACTCCCAGTGCGCTAATTATGGAGAAGAGGCGGACAGTGACTCATGTTGGAAACTGCCCAACTTCCAAAGGGGGAAAAAGAAAAAAAAAAGAAAAAAAATAAAAGAGGAATCTCAGTGCTCAGGCAACCATGAGAGTCCCTGGCCCCTTCTGGGAGAAAGCCTGAGGCAGGCACGGCCACCGGGAAGGATTGTGATCTCCGGCCAGGCTGTTCCCAAGGAGGGCTGGCAGGGGAGCCCCTTGCCGGGAGGACCAAGGACACGGGGAGAGGCGGAGGGACCTGGCTGTGGGGTGCCTCTCCAGGGCTGGGTTTGCCTCAGCGTCTCCCCGATCATGCAGGCAGGGCAGCTGTTTCCCTCGGTGCTCACCCCATCACCTGGATGCAGGGATGCTGCCACCCCAGCAGAGGTGACTAACTGACCCTCCCAGGAGGTCAGCGAGGTCTGCCCCAGGCCCTGGGTAGGACAGTTCTCCTCCCTGACACCCCAAAACCCTTCAGCCAGGTGGTGGAATGCAAGAGGGCAGGAGCCGGGAGACTGCTACGTGTCCCTGCCTCTACCACCACCCTGTCACCAAGCCAGGGTGCTGCTTGGCTTTCAAAGCCAACCCCCGTTGACATGCTGGAGCCAAGGTCTCGCACAGACACGGACGGAGCCCTGGGTTGCACAAAGGCCAGGTCTGATGGGCCACAGAGGGAAAAATAAAGTCATAGACCCCCATGTTAAGCCTCAGGTCTCCCTCTGGGCTCCTGCATGGTGAGGAGCTTCCTCCCCACTGTTCGTGCAATGTTTAGCAAGGAGTGGATGCACAGGCAGATGTTTGCGTAGCAATGATTACCGCCAGCTCCGAAATGTCTCCTGGGACAACAGGGGAGAAACTAAGGGGGGGTTCCTTGCCTGATATTTATTATCCCATCCCAGCTCCGTTCTCATCTACTCATTTTTAACTCTCTGAGAAGCTGACAGCATCAGAAACCGAAGCCAGAGCATCAGATTAACAACATCTTTCTTCTCCAGGCTTTCGGCCACATGTTTGAATTGGTTCAGCGTATGAATAAAACTGAAACGCCATAATCTTACGGGCTCAGAACAGAGGTGGGAGGCTAAGGGAGGATGGGGACAGCAGATTTAATGCCTTGTAGCCTAGTTTCATTTGTTTAGCTTCTTTCTTTAGGAAGAAAATACAATTACTTTTAAAAACATTTTTTTTAAAAAAAAAAGAAAGCAAGGAATGAAGCTGCAGGGTGTGACTCCCATTCCCGCCCCTGCCCCTGGTTCACGGCTCAGACTGCAGCTTGGCAATGCCAGGGATGTGTCGCACGGGTGTGCATAGCTCTAGACCCGAGCAGGAACCCATCTCATGGCCTTCAGCAAGCATCAATGATGAAACGAGGCATTAATAAGCCATCACTCTGCAATGCTGTGCTCCTCTCTGCCTCCCTGATTCCATCACAGACCCAACTGACTCCATAACCACTAGAGGGGGGTGGAAGGTAACTAGTTGAGAAGATGACTTCCTCCTATCTTGTCCTTCAGGGTAACATGGACATCAGTGGATTGAGAAGCTCTGAAATTCTGGGCAGGGTATGGACATCCACCGTGCACATGAGGAGGCTTTCCCCATCATCCACAGCCCTAGCATGCTACTGAAGCAGCCTTCAAGATGGAGGAACCACATGAGACGTCAAACATCCTTCAGAGACGGGTGTTGAAATGCCGGTTGGGGAACGAAGCCACTCAATGTTCTCCATTTGGGGACGGAGAATTAACTGTACCACAGGCTGGACAGCTGTGGGAACAGCTACGAAATGTGAAGACGGGACAGCACAGACAGCATGAGGAGGAGTTAAAGGCATCCTAATTCAAAATGTATGTGATTGCCCATGCCTCGGCCCCTTTCCAGAGGAGCTGCAACACCCTGCAAGCAGGCGACCCTGTGCTGCGAGCCTGGGGCAGGCATCTTGTGGAGATGGGAACCAAGCTGCTCTGCAAGACTCGTGTCTTCTGGGAGGCCACAGAGGTGGAGCCGCCACCAGATGGGAGGAAGTGCTGCTTTGGGCAAGAGGAACCCACCGCAGTCCTCAGAGAGGATGAAACATCAGGTCTCCTCTGAGTTCCCTCCACTCATCCTCCTCCTAGGTGAACAATATACGGACAATTTTGCCTGGCAACCTGTGAGATCTTTTAAGGGTGAAAAAAGCATTTTCCTTTCAAAAAATGAAATTTTACCAAAACAAGAGTTTGGTAAAATTCATTTGGTAGAGTTTTCCACTGGGAAATGTCATGGGAGTTGTGACTGTGGGTTCCCCACATCTTCCTTGCTTTCTGGTTCATGTCATGGGACAGCACCTCCTGTCCCCAGAATGCTGCTAGTTCCCTGACAGTGTCTCTCCTGCTTCAGGAGATGCAGGGCACCAAGGAGCAGGTGGCCCCAGGCCACAGGCTGGCCACCCGCCTAAAGGTGCTGACCTGGAGCTCGTCAGCATGGCTTGATCTCCATAGCCCGTATCATCTCTGAAGTTCATCAGTGTAAATGAGCAGAAAGCAGGATCACTTGCAAACTCCCTTGAAACTGTCCATGGATGGATGGGCAAGGGGGGGTCTCTACCTGCGACCAAACCACCTGGAAAACCCTTCAGGATGCTCAAAAGCAAATCACAACCCCTGAAAAGGTGCAGCTGAGGCTTCCTAATTGCCAAAACAGGGAAATTGTTATTCAGGAGCTACAGGAGATCATCTCCACCTTTCTGGGTCCCTTAGCTCACCTTTGCCCAGTGACATCCAACAGCATCCACAGGGCACAGGCATTGTGGGCCAGAGGATGCCACCACAATCCCATGTCCTCCTGGTCCCTCTGTTGTCTTGCTGTCAGGTCTCTGTAAATCCAAGGGCCACTCCTGACCTGCACGTGTTGGTCAGATGTTCTCCTCGCCCACAAGCCCATCCTGTCATTCATGCACCACTGTGCCAGCTCCCTACCTGCAAAATGGGGAGGACAGGGCTTCTGTTCCCTTGTGTTTCTGCTCTCTTTTGAACCTTTGGAGCAGGAGTTGTCTCTCCCCACCTTCCTGGCCTGAACCCCGTGCAATGTGGCTGTGATCTCAGCTGGGATGCTCCCACGATAAATCTTCAGTGGCAGCAAATAAATATAAACCCAATGCAAAAACTCGTGTAAGAGACTATTGCACCTTGTAGGCCTCCCTTGGGACAGCCTTTGGGGGACGGTGGTAAACAAAACTGGAGCATGAAACCCAAACTGGACGTACCTCGTTTGGTAATGACAGGCTCTGAAAATCAGTGCTGCAGATATATCATGGGTGACTGGTTGGAACATGTCCCGGACAGATGCATGGGCTATAATGTATGTTTTGATGAGTTCACTGTGGTCAATCTTGACTTCATGGGGGTCCCAAGTCTCTGCATTCCCTCATCAGAGATGACAAAAAGCCACGAGGTCATCCAAACACTCCTCTCGTTGAGGGACTCGGCAAGCAAGGTCTTTGCCCTATGTATTCACCTAGGCAGGGCTTGGGCACTAGGGCTTCTTCTCCTGCTGGTGTCATCAACATAAACAAATAAATTTATAAAAAAAATTCAAACAACCCCCAAATAAAAGGCTGACTAAAGCAAATTTCCACATGGAAAAAAAATTGAGATTTTTTTTTTTTTTTTCCTCCCTCCCCAAAATAATTCAATGTGTGTCTCCACGTGTCTGAGCTGGACCGCATTCCTCTTGCGGCACAATGCGCAAGTCCCTGGGAAGTGCTGGGTGCGGTGGGGTGTACATTGTACACAGGTAATTTAGTGCCAGGCCTGTGACCTAAAGAAAATTTCTGTTTCTGCTACTGGGAAGCTACATTTTTTGTTTTACTGACTTGAGTCCCCAGCCCACAGTGAAGCAATGATTAATGCACTGTGATATTAAGATACAAAACAAGCTTAATTGTTCGATTGGAAAGATGCGGTAGGCGGGGAGAGCTAGGTAATTAATATGGTATTTCTGTGTCACTCTTTGGAAAAAAAAAAAAAAAATCTTTTGCTTCGGGATGCCACTTTCCAGAAAGCTCTGTGCTTGTACATCCCTGTCCCTGCCTCTCTCCCCCAGCATGCTCTCCGTCCTTTGAGGAACCACCAATGGCCCCTGGAGAGGGGCAGCCGCAAGGAAAGCAGGATCTCATGCTTGGCTTTTCCACACAAGCCCGGCCGTGCTCCCCTGCTCGACAAGTCCCCATGGAGGAAGGCTTTTACCGACGGCCACGTCAGGGAGCGGGGAGCTCTGCGGTTGGGCAGCGGGTTGTATGGTTTTACCACCAGCAAATGGGTCGGCATTTTGCTGGTGTGTGTGTGCATCCCCTCTTGGGTGATGGAAACCGAAGGCTCTGAAGAGGTCCAGCCTGCTCATGGTAGCCTAAAGCACTGCCTTTCTGGACTGCTGTATTTATTGTCCCCCCCAAAAAATTACTCCATATATCTTCTCAAGGTGATGGGCTGGGGCTGTGGTCTAATCAGCCAGTTTCCTCCTTTTATCTCTCCCCGATCTGTCCAAGCAGCTCTGGAGTCCGTCAGCCCCATGACATCATACCTTGGCACGGCCCCTGCCTCTCCGCTCTTTGCCAGGATGAATTCTGTAAACGCTGGCGAGAAATCACAGCGGGTCCTTGTGAGAAGCGCTTCTTTTGCCTCCAGAAAAATAGCCCATCCTTCACAGCTCACGTGGGATGCCGGGCAGGGAAAGGAGGAAATGGAGGCTGAAGGGACAGCAGGAGGAAGGCCGGGGACGGAGACCATGCCGCGGTTTTTCCTGGAACAACGGAGTGGTGAGGATGACCTCAATAACTACGGAAAATAAACAAACGCTGGGATGAAGGAGCCAGCTGGGGTCTCTGCCAGTCACTTGATATTTTTTTTTTTAATCTTTTATTTTGCTCTGTTTGTTGATGCGTTTGTTGAAAAGGCTTTTCCTTGATGTGTCAGAAGCATTGCGAAGCACGGGGCAGCCAACACCCAGCTGGGACCGGCCATAACCCGTCAGCCTTGGTCTGGTTCCTCAAGCAGATGAGGCTTTGGGGATTACGAGGCATGGATCTGTCTGGTTGTTTCCTTTCCCCTGCCCTCCAGATAACTTCTGAGACCATTCTTTTTTTGCAGAGTAACCTAAACGAAAGGCAGTGATCTCGGAAAGATTAAATTTCTGAAAGTTTCTTGACAATGCCCAGGCAGAAGGATGGGTGGCTTTTGGGCACGCAGAGTGGGGCTGGCTGCAGCCTGAGCCCAGGCCCAGCTTACTCCAGCCTGGCAAAAGCCACCTGAGGAGCAAACTGGAGCCCACCAAGGGCTTGCAGGATGCTCAAGACAATGTGGGAGGAGGTGGCCCATGCTCCCCTCATCTCAGTCGTGCTGCTGCCGCTGTGTGATGCCACATCATGCATTCATCTTAACGAACTGGGACCCATGGCCTGATGCCAGTGCAAATTTCGGTTGATACGATCACACCAGGAGCCTCGTAGCACCTCTGGGAGGTTTCTCACCTCACGTCTCCTGCAGCTGGAGAGGCCTCAGAGATGCCTACAGGACAGTTGCTTTGAGCTGCCGTCCCTCCCAAGCCTTGCACACAACCATCTTGTAAGGGAGAGAGGGAAGGGAAAAAACCCCAAACCTCTAAGTGCCATAAAGATTTTATTATAAACAAAACTCTGAGAGCACTCTGGAAGCCGGGATGATTAACATTCCTTAACGAAGAAGGTGGAGGTGGAGGTGGAGCTGGGGGAGGGGAGATGCAACACCCTTCTGCGGGTCCCACCTTCCCACCTAATCCCCCCGTTGCCATCTGGCAGATTTACTGGCCCCAGGACCGCCGCTCCCACTGATATCATGAGGAATTACAGGCTGTGCTATATTTCCTCATGAATTTCGCTTCCCTGCCAGAAAAGTTCAGGGCTGGGTCAGACTTTTATATATATTTATGTATATAAAATGTATATATATATAAATACATACATAAATTTTTCTTCTTTCCAGGTGATTTCCACCCTTCCCCATCTAAAGACTTATTCATCCTCATCTTCCCTACTCACCAGGTTTTTTTTTACTGCTTGCCTGGGTTGGGTTAAGGAAAATAATTGAAGGACCAAACCCCACACCCATCCCCTCCAGGGGGGGGTGCTCCACTGCGCTGCTTTCCTTGGGTACCGGGGGGGGCTGTGGGACAACCTGCTGTCACCCACTTCCAGCCGGGGAGCATTAATTTGATCAAGCTCAGCCCCAGCTGAACGGGCTGAAAAGGAGAGGCGCGTGGTTTGGACTTCAATCTGTCCGTCCCTCCTCCCCCACCACAGGCACGGGCAGCCTTCACAGGGTCACGATCAGAAAGGGATGTGCACCAGCACCCTGAATCCCTGGTCTCCAAGCTTCTGCCGTGCTGATTTGTCTAACATCTACGTCCACCATCCCAGCGTGAGGCAGGATGCTGAGAAACACAGATGGGAGATTTAGGGGGTACCTATCACCACGTACCTGTCTCTCCTCCCAGGGACGGGCCAGCGTTAGTGCCGCAGAAGGGATGGCCAACAGCCTCTGCGCTGGGGGCCGGCAGTGACAGGGACCTCAGAGAAACGAAACTGCAGCAGGGAAACAGAAAGCCGTTTGCTCGTCACCCGTGCTCGGAGCTGCGTGTGCTTCTAGGAAGAGAGGGGGAGAAATGAGTTTAATGAGTTTTTCCTCTCTCCATGGGGGTTACAGGATGGGAACAGGAGGAGAGGAAGGTCCTGGAGGACACAGCTGCCCCAGGTGGACAACAAGCAGTAAAACCCCTGGGTACAAAAATCACAAAATGCCTTCAAGCAGCTGCATGGTGCACTGCTTGAGCGGTGGCACTGGTGCTCCTTCATCTCTAGCGCAGATGTCTGGCTTTGCAGTCCCGCTTCAGCCATCTTGTAAAAGACAGGCAAACCCCAACAGGTGGCAATCACCTTTTCCCTTCATCCCACATCTGCACTGTGCATCCCGCCTCCGGCCTTGCTGCACCCACTTCAAACCTTCCATCCTTTGCAATTCCCTTGAAATTGCAATTTTTTTTATTTTTTTTTTTTTTCGTGGCTTGCGTCCCTCCTGCACAGAGCATGGCCACGGCCAAGCCATCCTGCTGCAGCCAAAGGTGACCAAGCCCCTTTACTTTTTAGGACAAGAAGCCATAAACTGTGTTGCTAGGTGATTTTCTTTAATGAATGAAGGCTCCTAGCACTGTCACGTATGAAGGGCTGTCTTCTCGTGGTTAACTAAGAGCCCGGTGGTGCTCCTGCTGCCTGAAAGTTTTGGGATGCTAATGCTGGGCACAGGCTGTAGAGGAACACGCCACCCTCGCTGACCAAGGGTTTCCTGGGCCCTTCCTGTAGCTCACTCTATTTTATAATCAAGAATAATTGCAAGGAAGGCAGTCGAATTCTGGGAGAAGGAGAAGACCACGTGCAGGCAGGCTGGGCACCCAGGGTAGCTCCCACCCTATCCTAGGGTTCAGGGGGGTCCCAATGGTCCCACATAGCTCTTTTTCACGTTACCTAGGGGCTCACAGAACATTTCAGCTATAATGCTCACAGGTTTCCATTCTCCTGCTCAGAATTAACCGCGCCTGCCTGCTGGCGGGATGCGCAATTTACCCCCAGGGCTTTGCCCCTGGAGAGAAGGCTTGTCCGTTTGTCTGGATGCAAATGGGCTTTCAGACAGTCTTCAAGCAGTCTTCTCCCTTCAGCTCTCAAGGAGAAGCAAGGCTGGCATCATTGCCACATGGCCGTGGCTTCGTAAGGCGCTGGTTTCCCAGGACCAGTGTTCGAGGAACCCACACTTCCAACCCTGCCTGCTAACCCTTTCCCATCAGCATTAACGAAGAGCTGATGTTGAGATTGATCTTTGTGTTGTTTCCTGTGCGAGGGTGATTACTTGCTTTTCTTGCTTGCATCTAGGAGACCTGATGGAGCCAGTCTGGAGGGGCCTCCCTCTCCCAGGAGGAACAGCCACCACCAGCATCCCTGTTTTCCAGCTGAGACAACGTGTCTGGGCCATGCCTGTGTCCTGTTGAGACAGCCCCAAACATCCTGGCTCCCTCTGCTAGTTCAAACTGGGACGAGAATCTTCATCTCATCTCCAGTTCAACCTTGAATGCATGACCGAGGCACATCAGACTGGAGATTTTCAGCATCCCAAGGAGAAGCAGCAGGTCCCCAGTCCTGGGCTTTGGCACCACAGGAAAACCCTCAGGAGATGATGAAGGGTGCCTGTCATGGCTCTCACAACACAGGGGAAAGAGTGGAAGGCTGAGGCACAGGACAGGGACGTGTCCTCTCGGCGCTAGGAGAGGCAAGCAGAGACCAGCATTTCTGGCTGATCCTCTGACATAGCCCGTGCTGTCCCATATTTTTGTGAATGCGTTCTCGACCGTGGAAACGTGCATCATGCCCTTTAGGAGGGGAAGGAACGGACTTGCTGTACTCGAGGCACTCCAGCTCCTTCATGAGAAGGGCTGTCAGACTTTTTTTAAAGACGCTCTTGTTGAATACAAGGCTGTTGCCCCGAAAGAGCTGCCAGAGCCTTTGCCTCTCCAAACACCATCCCTGAACAAGTCGCACGCCTCCTCACCACAGGCTGGCTCTAAGCTGCCTTTTCCCCACAATTTCAGAGTTTTACAGTCAGAGTTCCTCATTTTCCATGTCATTAATCTCTGCAAGCCGCAGCTCCAAGCAGGCTGGAAGCCAAGTCCTGCCAGACAGGTTCCAAGTGAAATCCAAGTTGTCTGGAAAAGAAGCAAATTCAACTAAAAATTTGAAAATCACGTGACTCATACGCTGGTTGTCACCAACTGCCCGGCAAGACAAGTGCGAGGCTGCTCAAGCTGATAGATGGTTTTGGTGGCAGCCAATGTGCCTTTTCCCATTCCACTTGACTTTTTTATCAACCAGCCCAAATACGAAATGCTCGTTTGGGCTAACATCTTTAATTTTGCCCAAGG
This sequence comes from Ardeotis arabs, assembly GCA_011801015.1. Classification (NCBI taxonomy): domain Eukaryota; kingdom Metazoa; phylum Chordata; class Aves; order Otidiformes; family Otididae; genus Ardeotis; species Ardeotis arabs. Next base: position 10,887 of record JAAGAY010142912.1, on the reverse strand, counting down.
AAAAAAACCAAACAAACAACCAAAACTGGGAGATTATTTTTAAGTTTCTCAAGAAATATTTTCTTGCTTTGAGAGCTGCCATTGAACCCTGTCAGCCAATGCATTCTTCACAGCATTTTTGCAGTGATTTTTAATTTCCTCTGGCGTTCGTTTGAGATGCTCTCCAATTCCCTGAGGTCCCAAGGCTTGAGGATGAGACAGGCAAAACCTCGTTTAGACAGAGCAAGGGAAAAGAAGAAACCTGTCCTGTGGTGGGACAAGGGAGAAGGGGGAAGAGCAAAAACTCTCTCACCTGGAGATTTCCAGAGATGTCCTACGGCCTCCACCACCAGCCCTCTCCCCGACTTCTGCAGGTTGCCCATGCGGTTTGTCTCTGCTCTGGAGGATGCGGCTCACCGCTGCAGGAATGATAATCCCACCTCTTCACCTCTCCTGCAACCTGCAGGTGACTTGCAGCCTGCCTTTTTTTTTTTTTTTTTTTTTTTTTTTTTTTTTTTTTGCAATTACTCTAAACCTGAGATTTTAGCAGGAGGTCTGCCTGTTATTGGGAGGTCATTTGCTGTCAGGGTCATCTTTCCTGCATCTCCAACCCGATGGGGTGGCCCTCAGGGTTTCAGCGTGGGCTTTGCTCAACCTCGTCCCAGACTGCTCCACGTATGCCGATGCCGCTCCGCCCGCCCTGCTGGCAGTGCCGGCTCCCCTTCGGAAAGGTCACCTGCCGGCTGCCCCGCCAACGAACTCCGGGAAAAAGCTACAATCGGACCCCAAGACAAAAATTGAGACGCTGTGTTTTTTGACTAAGGGGAGGCTGGGAGCCGCAAAGTTGTGTGTTTTTGTCTTATTTTCCTCCCTTCAGAAGCAAACGCCAGCACAGTTTAGCTGGAGGAGCTGCGTGGCGCCGCACCAGGAATAAATTGCTGAGCAGCCCAGCAGCACCGGCGCGTTGAGTCGGGATCCTCAGGAGCAAGGGCTCTGACAGCCCGCGGCGTGATCCATCGCGCCTCTGCGCCAGTCGTCTTCAAGTGAATCCGAGATGATGCTCTTTGGAGGAGCCCTAATGAAATCTGCAGATACTTTCCTCCTCTGGTTGGATTACTCTTCCTTCCCCCGCCCCCTCCCTTGCCGTCCAAGCCCCTTCAAAACAGAGCTTGGAAGCAGCCGGTGATACTTAAGTCCTTAACTCCTGCCTTTTTCGGCTCACAAAGGGAACCACAAGGAATTGTTTTGAAATAACAGCGCAAATCAAATTACCCATCGCAGATAAGGGGGAGAGAGGTCATATATGAAAAGGCTTTAGATGAAAGAAAAATTAGCCTGCAACCCGTAAGGAATAAATCAATTCGAGTCTCATTTTCAGCACCCCCAAAATCTGATGCAACAGAGGTCCCTAATGAAGCCCAATAGATAAACCTGGCCAAGACAATTTGTTACACCGCCGAACACAGAGTCGTTTCACCAACCACATGCTAACCATCAGCCGTCCCCTGGAATGGGAAAAGTATCTCAGCGTATTAGAAGCCATCATCAATCAGCCCAGAGGAAACCAGGCAGCCCTGATCAGGTTCCAGCCAGAGCCATGGGAAGTCACTCTGTGGGTTGAGTTCGCAGATATTCGTCCGCCTTATGTGCTCCTCCTCCTCTTCCTCCCGTGCCACATCCCTTGGAGGTGGGGTTGGGGACCTGGCAGACATCCCCAGGGCAGCTGGGCTGAGGGGAGCTGGCGGGGCAGGGGATTGAGGTTTGCAGACCCTCTCCTCTTGGCTGCACCAGCATTCACCCGGCGCTCCCCAGGCTTGGCAGGGTTATTGATGGGCTCGGGACACACCCGGGCCTCGCAGCAGAGCTTTTCCACCGTCTCCGCTTCAAGTTTCCTCCCTTTCAGAGAAGACGTTCTCTCCACCTTTCCCAAAGCCATATTTTATCCCCTTCGGTCGCAATCTTCCTTCTCCCAGAGCGCAGCAGAACACAATCTGAGACCAGAGCCAATGCAGCCTAACCAAGGCTGGGCTTGGCTTGGGGGCCAAGCGGGGACCCTCATCAGCACCAGACCCACCTCCTGGATAAATAAGCTCCAGAAATTCCTGTCACTCACCACCGAATGAACCCAGCCGGCTAAAGGGCGGTTGCTAAGCTTGCGCTGGCTGTGTTATTCACAGGGCTTGGGGAGGATTTCAGAAATTGCTCTGTGCAGTGCTGAAGGAAGGTTTCTTTTTGCCTTTTTCTCCTTCAGACTAAAACATGTAATTCAAGGGTGAAATTCTGAAAGCTTTCTCAAGGACTCTGGATATTTAATCGCCTCTAAAGAACAGGCATTGCTCCCCATTGCCTTCCTGATGTAATGGGAAACAGGTCTCTCATTCCTGCAGACCCTCTGAAACTGTTGATCATTTGATAATTGTGCCTTGAGAGACCGCAAACAAAAAAGCGCCATGTATCTGCATCCTCCCAAATACAGTGAAAACCTTTTTTTCTTTTTTTTTTTTTTTTTTTATGCATTGAAATTGCAGATTCCAAACCTTTCCTCCTCGGGGTGGTGGAATGAATAAATGAAAAAATAGATGAAAATGACTGAAAAGGCGCAGATAAAGGGCACGTGTCTGTGGCTGGTGCACACCGACGCTGTGCGATCAGCCCCGCATGGGAAGAAATGTTTTCTCCATCGCTGCCGTGAATGCACTGTGGGACCGAGCTTTTTGGGGTGGTTTTGTTTAAACCCCCACGCGCTCCCTGCAGAGGAGCAGCAGCTTGGCCAGGGGGAGAGGTCCTGCAGCAGGGGAGCAACACATGCCACTGCCTTTCTCAGGACCTGGCCTGTTACGTCTTGGTTTTGCTACTGAATTTCAAGCAATTCATGTGCTTGAAATGAGGGAGGTTTGCTTTTACCTCGTGGGCATCCAGAAGACACCTGGCCCACCACTGCAGGCTGGAAGATGCAAAGTGTGGGCAGTGCCTGAGCCAGGAGGGCAGCTCTGGGCCTCACTGACTGCTCTGCGGGCAGCCCTGCTCCTCCCCATGCTCAGCCTCCCGGCCCCGCTTCACCTCTAGCCCCATCTGTTTTCCCTTCAGAGATCAAAATCTGTTTCAAGCTGGACGCGTGCGCTGGGCCACCCGCTCTTCTGGGAGCTGGAGCAGTGGGTGGCTGCAGCTGCTGCCCCATTGCATTGGGCCAGGGATGCGCAGGATGTTTGGGGGTTGCGGAAGCGCAGGATGCTTGGGGACCTGCTCCCTGGGTAGGTGGCCATGACAGAAAGCAGACCCCATGTCTGCAGCTGTGGAGGGTTTGAGGGTCTCCTGGCCAAGCACCAGTCACATCTGTGCCAGACCCGGTTTTCTGGGCACTCTCAGGTTTGGATACCATAAGGGAGTTCAAGAAACAAAGCCAAGCCCTGTGCAATCACCTCCCAGGTGGCTTCCCAGATTGCCACATCCTTAAAATCAGAGAGAAAAACCCATGGTCCAACCCGCTAAGCCCCTCCGTAAACACAGAGATGATTCCTTTCTCCCAGGGCCTGTAATTAGTTCTCCCAGGTTGGCTCCATCCCTGCTGAAGCCCTTCGTTAGCGCGGCCCGTGAGACACCGTTTGCCCAGCCGTGAAGTACGAACTGCTCCTCGGCAGGAACTGGTTTTGCTAAGTTCTGCTGTCATAAAAAAAGCAGACTGTGACTTCCCCACAGCCTCACAGAGTTGAGGTTTGTTTTTCTCTTTCACAACTATTAAAACACATTCTCTATTGTCCCGCAAACAGCATCGCACAGCCCTGCGGAGGAGCCCTGGTTTCCATGCATCACCAGAGATGTGCTCCCCACGGCTGCTCCCTGAGCTGCTCCACCCAAGGACAGTTCGCCCATCGCTTTCCTCGGCTCTTCCTTCCTCCTTCTGCTTGCAACGCTCTCCAGCCAAGCCTTCACAGCTTGACCTCCCCAGGCCCTTTCACTCGTTAACCTGTCTTTACCGTGACCCATGAGTTTTCTCGCTTTTGCCCTCCCAATTCCCTCCCGTCCCACTGCAGGGGAGTGAGCGAGCGGCTGGGCAGGGGCTCAGCTGCCAGCAAGTAGCAGATGCCATCAGCCTTTTGGGGTTCCCTTGGAAAATGCCGGGTGTTATTGACCACATCCATCTATTGCCCGCCACCGGACAACTTGGCAGAGTCTCGTGCATTTCTTTTCGCTTTGAACCTCTCTCTGCTCTCCTAGCATCAAGCATCTTAATTCCAACACATTCATCTTCACAGCCAAACCCCATGGCAGACTTGGAGGGCAACTGTTGCCTCATCCAAGATGCCAAAATGGCTCCATCTCGTTGTCTGCACCACATACTCATCTGGCCAGCACCAGGCTTTCCAGAGCCTCTGAAATAACTTTCTGTACACTGTCTGCATTTGCTCCACCTGGGAGCAAACGCTTACTGGAGTTTAAAAGTCTCTGGATATTCTCCTTCAACACTTCCTCTCGTGTTCCTACAGCCCGGCTACAGCCCTTGGATTCTGCTTTTAGAATCTCAGGTAAACTCAAGAGTTCAAGAACAGACTGACTAATACCAATCAATATTTTGATTATTTCTTGTTTTAAATTCCTTTCGTAGAATCACAGACTGGTTTGGGTGGGAAGGAACTGTTAAAGCCCACCCAGCCCAACCCCCCCTGCAAGGAGCAGGGACATCTCCAACCAGATCAGGTTGCTCAGAGCCCCGGCCAACCTGGCCTGGAATGTTTCCAGGGATGGGGCATCCACCACCTCTCTGGGCAACCTGGGTCAGTGCTCCACCATACCTGATGTTTCTTTGGAGTTGGCTTTGCACTTGGCAGATCTCACACGGGTCACTGACAGAGCATCAGCTTCAGCCACCAGCCACCTGCATTGGCTGGTCCTGCTTGGGTTTGCTTCGTTTTTTTTTGTTTTGGTTTTTTGTTTTTTGTTTTTTTTTTTTTTCCAAATCTACCACTCTTTTCCTCCCACTACCTACCTGGGTGGCCTGAAGAGCAGCTCCTTGCTAAAACATCACCTGTCTGGGGACAAAACTCTTTAAATGGCCATTCCTGCCCTCCCACTTACGCGTTATCGTGATTACACCAACACCGGGTGTGAGACCGTTGCTTTTTCTTAACGTTGAGGAAGTCACGGCAGTCGCACCCGCGGGAGCAGATTTCTACCACCTCAGCTCCCAGTCCCTTCGCAGCGAGGGCACCGACGTCCCCAAGCCCCCGGCTTTGAGCACACAGGCTGTTTTTTTCCAGCAGCATTATTGCCAAATCTGCGTTTTCCCAAAGCCATTACCACTTAACGGTAAGTGCATTTCAATTCCCACTGACAGAGTTTCGCTAATAATTCTTCCTTGCTTAGCAACAGTCAGTTTTACAGTGGAAAGCCCTAAGCTGAACTTTACCTGGAAAAAAGCAGCCAGGGTTACTGGAAAAGGACCATGAGAGAGAGAAAATGGCTTTTGGAGCCGGCCCCGCTGTGCAGGGAACCTCACAGCTCGCCCACCGGGACCCTGCCCGGAGCTGGGGAGCCCAGGGAGCCCCGCGATCGGCAAACCTGCTCCTGCCTCCCGCGGGGAAAAGCACACGACAGCTTTGCGCATTACACCGACGTTTTTTTGCAGGTAAGATCCAGGCAGGGATAACGGGTGAATTCCCAGCTCCCTCCGCGAGCTTCAGAGCGGCCCATAGAAGGACAACCACGTGCCAGCCCGAGGAGAAAGCTTCCACTCAGCGCAGACCCAAATCCCACCGGGAACACAGGACATTGTGCTGGCACAGGCGGAGCCCTTGCCCCCGTGCGCTCCAGCTGGGTGTTTAACACCAGACCCTGTGCTTTCCCTCTGCTGCACTCCCATTGCTATGGAGACATTCACGGAAAGCAGAAAGCCTTGACTTGTTGCCTAGAGGGAGAAACAGCCTCTTTCTCCTTTAAAAAAAATAAATTAAAAAACCCACCTAACCTTGGAATGGCCCAGGGAAGGGTACAGAGCAGCACCCATCCCGGCACGGCATCCTCCCCCCACACCCAGCCATGGGCACCCATCAAAGGAGCCAGAAGGGACCCACCTCAAAGCAGGGTCGGGGCACGTTCATTGCAGCGCAACGTTATTTTCTTTAGGATTAACAGATTTCTGGCTCTAAAAATTTCCATGGCTAAAGCAGCAGCTCGTGAAACACACGATTTCACACCGAGACCCCTGTGCGGGCGCCGCAGCGTTGCGTTTAACCCTCCCCGCTGCATCGCGTCGGGTTTACATCCACGTGCTCTGAGGCCAGAGCATTTCAGGCGCGATGAAGGAGCTCTGGATCGCAGATGCGCCCGCATCCCCCACACGTCAACACTCAGGGGCCAGGTCCCGCTCCCCAGCACGCTGCATGCCTGGGGCTGGACCTGCAGTGGATTGGAGGAGGAAAAAATATCGTTGCAGACAGGGATAATCAGATATTGCGGGTCCTAGGGAAGCCAGAGGAAGGCTGCCCTCCAAAACAGCCAGCTCAGCACTTTTAAACAGCCTCCCTCCATCGTCCTGACTTCGGGGTCTCAAAACCACTGCTCGGCAATGAACATCTATTGGAGCCCAAAGTGCACATCTGGCGTCGCGCGGCCAGACCTGCAGCTTCTTAAAGGATTAGCAGCCTCTGACACACGCAGCGCACAGAAATGGAGATCGTGTTTGGAACACCCCTGCTCCCCCTGAAGCAAGCCTGCTGCCTCGAGGCCGTCGGAGCCAGGCTGCATCGCCCGGCGGTGGGATCTCACGTCAGCGGATGAACCGTGGTTCCCTGGTGATGAACCACCATTCTGTCCGTGCCGTGGGCAGGGATGCGGGCTCGCGCGTCTGAGCAGGACATCACACCGCGTCACTGCTCTGGCCCTCTCGCCATCTTTAAGAGGAACGGCTTAGGCAGGCTTCGGCCACGAGCGACTTCACCTCTTTCCCCCAAGAGGAGCGGCACACGCACAGGGACAGCCCTGTCCCTGCGCGCCACGGACCCGCCGCAGGTCTGCATCTTCACCCTGAGCCCTCCTGCCCCAGAGCCTGAGCTCTCCGAGCCCCTCAGCGGACGATGCTCTCCGCACATGCAAAGGCCTGTGGCTAGACCGTGAACATCAGCCTGATATTTCTACCACAGGTCCCTACGGCCCAGCAGACTCCCCAGCTCCTCGCACGGCTCTGCCGAGCAGGTGGGCTAATGCAACGTCCATGGAGAGGATCCCTGAGCATGGATCAAGACAGGAGTAAGAGCTGAGCATCCAGGAAAGCTGATTTTCTCCTTGGCTAATGGCTTCGGTTTGCTGATGGCGTAACAGGCAGCAGAGCCACGAGTGGGTCCTTAGACTGTCTTTGACTCCTCTTCCCTGCTTCGTAAACTACTCACAGTCTGGGACGCTGAGCCCAAGGCTGCTCTCTAGGGCAGATGGCACCAGGCTCGTTCCCATTCACGCCAGGGCTGCTCTGCAGCAGGCCCACACGATGGGTAAGTCCGCTCCGCAGAGGTACACGAGGCCTGGCTGAAATGGGAGCCCCGAGGCCCTGTCTTCTCCATCAGGAGGAAAACAGCGAAGGGGTATCAGGTCTGAAGTGTGGCTGTTTGACTTCTAATCAGAGGACACTTCCAGTTGACATAGGTGGAGACGCTTGATTTTAGACGGTTCAGCGGGCTCTGGGGATGAGCAGGGCGACACAGAGGCTAAACAGAGGGAAACCATGCCCTGAACGAGACCATGGAAGAAAAAGGGTGGATCTTCCTCACCCATCTGAACTTGAGGGCAACACGGAGAACCTCTCCTGAGCCACAACGTGGGCAAGCGCAGAGGACCTGCGCCGTTGAGGCACAGACACGATCTGTGGGTTTGTGGGTGAGCCGCCCACCCAGCCTGGGCAGAGCGGACCCAGACAATGAGGCATGGCAACGGGACTCACCCTGGAAGCGAAGGACATCTGCTGGAGGGGGGACACGCCACAGCCCTGCGGACACCGGCACTACGTGAAACAGCAACAAGGACCTCTGGGACTCGCTCCTGCAGAACCAGCGTGAGGGCAGGCAGGGCCATACCCAGTTGTCTCCGAAGCGCTCCAGTTACAGCGAAACAAAGCGCTAACGACGCCACAGAACCCAGCCAGACACAAAACTTCCATTCTTCCCTCCGTGGATTTTCCTGGTTTTCACTCGGTGCTGGCTGCTGGGGGCAATTCAGCTGCTCTCATGGACTTCTGGCTGGAAATTCAAATTTCATTGGGATTTTTTTTTTTTTTTACAACCCCCTGTTCTACAATTCTGCAGGCACCTGTCAACACGAATCTCAGAGCAGTAAGGAAACGGGGCAGAAGCTCTAGCAATTTTGCTACCATGGACATCCCAACACACGCGCAGGTACCTGCTGACCAAAAAGTCCTTCCACGACACCAAGAAACCGTTTTCTTTAAAGCAGACGCAGTATCACATCGCACCCGAGGGCACCAGACGGAAAGAAGCTCAGAACAGAAACCAAGGTGGTACTATAATTAACTTTTTCTTTTTATTTACACCACAAGAATAACAAGTTGTCATAATGTGGTACAAAATACTGGACTCCTAATAAAGTTGAAATTGAAGTCGGTACTGTCAGAGAAAGACACCATTGGCCAGTTAAAAAAAAAAAAAAAAAAGAGAAAAGAAAAGAGAAAAACAAACAAAACAAAAAACCCCAAACAAAAACAAGAATGAGAAAAATATTCCAACTCCACCAAGTAAAAGAAAGGACCATCAGAAAATTTAGCACAAAGAATGCTACCATCACTTAACGTAGGGTCCGTATAACGAGAGTGAAATTGTGTCTAAATTACAGCGTAAACCGGTAGCTGCTACCAATGGTGACATCATACTGAGCATGTCTAGGTATAAAGTAGAATATAATATAGTTACAACTTTTTGATACTACATATCTGTAATAAGCTCTTGGGTGAATAATGTTTCAACCCCTCCCCCCACTTTTATATATATATTATATATATAAGTTTGTCATCCTCATAAATTGGAAAATAGCGCCTCCACTATGGAGCACAGAAAAGTGTTAATTTATTTTCTTTCAATAGGATACTTTTTCATCAATATCAAAGACAAAGTGAAGATGAGCTGAGAACGAGCTCAACTTCATGACAATGAAGAAACATGTTTTTCCTTTCGATGTAAAGTCTCGTTTTTAAACCACAGTGTTGCACAGTACACGACTGTTTAAAGTGAAATCTAGCAATAATACATCATGTAAAAGCAATTTTAAAAAAGTTAACGCAGCTGTGCTGAAGAGTTAACTCTTTAAAGTCCTCGTCAGTCATCTCCTTAGAATTAATGACTACGTGTGTTGACAAAGGGTTGCATCCAACCTCCCCACCCAGCCGAGAAATCAAAACAAAATACCAACCCAAATTAAAAGGAAAAAAAAATGCTAATAATGACACAGGCAGTTTACTTTGTGTGTTCTGCGTAGTTTCCCTAAAAACACTGTTTCCACATAAATACAATAAACTCTATTCTTGGTAAGTCACAAGTGCTAGATAAACATCTTTTTTCTTCTTCTTCTTCTTCTTAAAATGAGAAATGTTTAAGTAGTCCTTTTTATTTACTCTTTTTTTTTAACAATAAAAAGCACAATTTCTTATTAAGTTCAGTAAGACGCAAAAAATGTTCCCACTGTCCTTCTTTTGTGTGCCGTTGTGTGGGTGCGTGTGTGGGTGCGCGCATGTGTGTGACAACAACGTCCCAACCTTTAGTCTCCGCAAATGCCACGAGAGGAAAAAAAGGGAAAAAAAACCAAAAAACAAAAAACAAAACAACCCAAAAAAAACCCAAACCACAAGTTTTTTTTTTTTTTTCTGTTTTTCAAAGCTGCCAAGTTTGGCGTGCAAAATCTGTATACAATATAAAGACATGCCAACCTTACAGACCATGCAACCTCAAGGTGTAGGAAACTTAAAAAAATATATTCATATATATTTATATATATATTTATATATATCAATGCCCATAAAAGACGTGGGCCCAAAAAAGTTTACAAAAGGAAGAATGGAATGAATACATGACTGCGACTAATAAAAAAAGGAATGTTTTGTATCGAAAGTAAAAAAAAAAAAAAAAAAAAAAAAAAAAAAAAAAAAAAAAAAAAAAAAAAAAAAAAAAAAAAAAAAAAAAAGAAAAAATAAAACAAAACAAAAAATCCCAATGATTACTTGTGTACTACAAACTGGGCCTCACTTCTCTGTAAAGAGGAGTTAAAGATGCTCCTTTCTTTCCAAGCAGGTACAAAGGATGCCCTGGGCGGCACCGCGCCGGGATGCAGAAGCATCCGGGGCTCCCGCCCCTCTGGCGCAGCCACCCTACGGCAAAGTCATCTGAAATGAAGAAGCTAACGGCTCAAAAGGTGAAAAAATCGCGGAGAGCCTCAAAACGAGGGCTCTTTCTCCCCTCTCCGTGCCTGCGCCGGCCCCGAAGAGCATCCCGACCTCACCACTGCACAGTGAAATTCATGTCGCCGGGAGTTTGGAGGAGGCGAGCTCCGACGTCTCGGGGAAAAATCTTTTTGTCCCTGGCAAAAAGCTGAGCGAAATTATGTAAAATGAAGGTGGTATCCTGACAAGTTCCTCCAATTTTTAAAAAGGAACCGGCTCAGCACTGCAGCTCTCAGGAACACAGAAATGAAAGAAAAAGCTTCACCATGACCGAGAGGAGAAATACAAAACCTGCCAGGGAAGAGCTGACAACAGAAACGATCGTGTAAATGTGGTTACTGCCACAGCGTGTACACGGCGGAAGGAAAATCGAACGTCGGTCACCAGATTCGGCAGCCAGATTAATTTTTCGATCACAGCAGCAAAGTGGTCGGCGTAAAAAAAAAAAAAAAAAAAAAAAACAAACACAACCAACCAAA
>JAAGAY010142911.1:0-13635 GCA_011801015.1 Ardeotis arabs | reverse complement strand
AGCTCTATCCCACTGTCCATGTCGCCGACAAAGATGTTGAATAGGGCCGGACCCAACACGGAGCCCTGAGGGACGCCACTCGTGACAGGTCTCCACTTGGACATCGAGCCGCTGACCACCACTCTCTGAGTGCGGCCATCCAGCCAGCTCCTTATCCACCGAGTGGTCCATCCATCAAAGCCATGCTTCTCCAGTTTAGAGAGAAGGATGTCGTGCGGGACAGAATCTCTGTATTAAAGGGAACTTTCTTTACCAAAGGGACCCAGTAGGTAGACTTCTGGTATTTGCTACCTTCCAGCAAGAGATTCATTGCCAGAAACAGTCTTCTTCCCTTTATTTATCTATGTTAGAAAAATTAGCTCTGATGATTCATTCAGGCCTCAGGAGCTTTATAGTTAGCACAGGAAGGGAACACAAGAAGAGACAAAAATAAACCTGAGTCTGGGACACAAGAGGCAGATAAGTATTCCGTCTCAAAATTTATCAGATACAGACCCATCATCTTCCACAAATGAGAATGCTAATCAGTAGTCTCAAGTCTGAGTTGAATTTCCAAGTTACATTAGGTAAACTATCATTTATAATCTGAAGATGTTACACGTTTGAAGTTGGATTGAAAGTGGGACCGGGAAATCTTGTATGAGAAAAGTTTGTTAATAAAAATATACTCTCTGGAGGAAATAAATTATGTTGTATTGTCTGGGTAATGAATTTATTTTTCTTTCCTTGCAATATATTCTCTTTGAGGATAACATCTGCATCTTTTGGTTATAGTCATCTGGAAAGACTTAGGTCGTAATACCCAACATACCTGTATTATGGAGAACAATGCATGGTACAGTGATTAAACCAGTCTGCAACAACACAGAATCAGAGTTAATATTGTTGTGCTGTATTTTGATTTCATGTTCAGGGAGGAAAAGAAGTTCCTATTACAATATTATTTTCATAGAAATTGGATTCATAAAATTTAGAAAGAAAAAATTAAAAAAAAAAGACTTGTGCTTGGAAAAGAGGTATTAGATGTACATGCCCAAAGTCATTGAATGACCTTGAGAGAACATTGAGATTAATATCTTCTTTTTCTATCCACGTGAATCAGCTTACTTAGAGGAAAACGGAGCATAATCAGACCCATTTTTCAATGCAGTATCATACAGAGGCACATATATAACAATCAGTGTTAGACTGATCAAATCACAGATCTATCTATGTCTATATTTTCTAGACAGGTCATTGGGCTTTTGTTTGGTTTGATTTGGTTTTTTTTCCTCAAAAGTGACCAACCACAAGGGCTCCTGATCATCTCACAGTTCTTGGTGTGTCTACCTTGGTAACTTTATCAAGTAAGAATTACTATTAGCTTGCTTTTACAGATAAAGTTCTGAGAAACAGAATTTATTTAGGTGACTACAACTAAGCAGCTACTGCTGTTTTCAGGTGGAAACAAGACTTAACTATAAGGTCTTTCAGCACTGTAGTGGAACTCCTCGTATAGGTTTACAAAGCCACATCTCCCTCAGCCAACCTTATCCCCTTCATTCTTCAGCCCTCACTTCTATTCTGATTGCCTCTAGTCGACAGAATATTTAATTGTCTCATGCAAAGCAGAACTGCTATAGCAGTAGGAATTGAGGAAGCTTTACACAAAATAACCTGGTTTGGTGATTAGAGTATCCACATAAGAGGTATGCTGTAAAATCCACTCAGGAAAAGAAGAAAAGAAGAGAAGAAGAACAAACTTTGGTAAATATTAAAGGAGTAACAATAGTGAGGGATTACCTTATATTTTCTTAGAGATATGAGATACAGAACCTAAACCAGCAGGTGCATCCCATGATGCCTGACTATGGGTCCTGCTGATAAGTTGCTCTAGGTCTTCAAAATACTTAGATCCTATCTGTCCCTTTAAAAAACCAGGACCAATTCTGAGCATGTCTGGTAGTGATATACTTTTAGTCTATATTGGAGAAATCTGAAATGCCAATTTCAGAAGTAATTAAGTACAGAATTTGAGAATCTAAATGTTAGATTTAGGAGCATCCAGATGGATTTAGCAGCCTAAACTGATCTTGTAAAAATCAGATCTTACTTATCTTTGAGGAACAGGATATTAGATATTAAAGGAAAAGTTTCCTAAGCTCCAGCCCAGCCTGCTAACCAGAAATATTAGCATATGCTAGCTGAGGAGCTCATCAAGCATAATTAGCTGCTCAATTAGCTACTGTCTTTTTTTCTTTCCTTCCTGTTTGTTAGTTTATGTAAGTTTTGATTTACAAAGGTGACACACTGTTATTGTGTGGGCTGCATTATTTGCAAATTATTTCAGATGTTAGTAGAAACACAGACGGGGAAAATCACCTATCCCTGATACAAATATCAATGGTCTTTGTCATGTTTACAAGGATGCAGAGTTCCTACTAAATCTATGATAGAAGCCTTCCTACCACAAATTGCAGCAAGCTCCCTTTTTCCCTCTTCAGACTTTTTCACAAATTACTCTGTATCTGCATGGTCCCCTGAGAAACCTGTGCACAGATATACAATGATGAAAAGAAAAAAAAAAAAACCAAACTGCTCTCAACACACACACACACTTACTTACCTAAAGGATAAATGCTGTTTACTTTACATTATGGGTACAAGCAAGAAGTGTTCAAGATTGGGGGAGAAGGAGAAATATACTGTTGACGCTAATTCCTGCACGTGTGGAAATCAAGGTGGCTATAAATTTCCATTGAATTTGGTAATGAATAGGGTGGTATTTTTTCAATAATTCTTGTGCATTTGTCACAGAAACTTGGCAAAATGGCCTATATATTGTATTGCATGTCATAAATAGAGTAATTTATGGTGCATTGCTGTCTTGCAATCTAGTACCTAATCTTTAGGTACTAAATTTGAGAACGGCACTTTTTTTGTCGGTTTGGAAGTGTAATCAGTGGTAACATATCTTCAAGATCTCTTTCCCTTCTCCTTCCTCTACCCCAAAAGACTAATATTTCTATTAATGGAGAGAAAGGGCACAATAATGTCAGACTATCAAAAGCAAAAGACAAAGATGGATTTACACCAGAAGGTACAAATTATACAAAGGAGACTTAGATGGCTTAAGGGAGTGGCAATGCAGTCTAGTGCTTCTCTTTCAGAGGGTATGTCTAGTTGGAAGTTAACTCATATTGGTGACATAGTCGCCACTTAGTAGTCTACAGGCTGAATTGTTTCAAAGAGTGCTTTCCCTTTTAAGAACAGAGATATCTGCATTACAGAAACCATCAAGATAATCTCCTAGGAAAATTTAGAAGTGAAAGCTCAAGCACCAAAGGACTCCAGGTATTTCCATCCTCCCTTTTAACTCAGTATTTGTAAGAGTCTCAGCAGACATAGCCCACTTAATGAAAGATAAACAATAGTACCGATACTGCATGAATAGCTGAACAGGATCTGTCACCCAGCTTGACTGCCTAGTAAAAAAAAAAACAACAAACCAATCTTCCTGAATTACATGGATAAAGGGAAACAGTTAAATAAAATGTCAACTTTTGATATTTTCATTTTAACTAACAACCTTATTCTCTATACAGGAAATAATTCCCGCATGAAATAGTGTTTGGGGTTGCTGGCAATGTTTTTTTTTTTCTTATTTAAAAAAAAAGAGATAAAGGAGGAAATTCTTCTCCTGCCTATTAAATAATGAAAGTAGGCCAAGTCTCTGCTTGGATCCCAAGTTCTCCAAAATAATTCATCATTTTCTTTTCCTTCTTCCTTTACCCTAGTTTCTGATTTTTGAGCTTTTTTTTTTTTTCTTGCCTTTTTTATTTTTTTTTAAGAAAGTGAAATAAAAATCAAGCTTCTAAATAGCTCTTGGGATTCCTGTGAATTCCGCATCAGAGCCTTCCAGTCTATTGCTCAGCTGCAGCAAAAGGATCACAGAATATCAACGTTCTCATAGTCTGATAAATAGTTGTAGGCCTTTTATAACAAAGGGAGAGATTTAGTCTTATACTTGAGTAAGAGTAATAAAACATTATTTTTCATTGCAGGCTGTAGTATAACTAGATTTGTCCCTAATGTTGTAAAAAGTTAACTGTGATATATTTACAGTCATTCTGCAAAGATTCAGGTAATTGAACAAGGGACCAAACAAGTGAGAATCTGACTTTCCATTGTTGCTGACAATTTGCCTTTATGAGGGAACAAGGGTGGGATTCATCTCATCCAGCTTTAGAGATCGTCAGTGTGGATGCCTCCCACTGTGCTAGTCACCCTAGGTTTCTTTGTAGTCAGCTGAGAGAACAGGCATGAATGAATAAATACAATTCCCATGACCTACTTTAGAAGTCTAAATTCAGACCCTACAAGGATTTATATATCTTCATAGACTAGAAAGAGGTCCTAGATGGAAATGTCAACATTTATTCAGGTGAACAGCACTGTAGGTGACATGAGGAGGTGATATAGCAGGACACAAAGCAGGTATTGTGTGATGCAACGTGATACTGTTTGTAAGGCCTTACTCAAAAAATAAATCTCTACTGAGAGTCTAATCCAAAGTTGCAGATGTCCCTGCTCCTTGCGGGGGGGTTGGACTAGATGACACTTGAAGGTCCCTTCCAACCCTAACCTTTCTATGATTCCGTGATTCTAATCAAATCAGGGTAGGACAAAGATATTGTTACAAGAAACCAAAAGGAGGAGTTTAAAACATCAAAAAAAAAAGACACACAAACCATTTCTCGTCATAGTGCTGAGAATGTAATTGCCCTGAAAGAATAAAGTGTTAAATTAATTTCTCTTGATGTATCCCTTAATTGTCTAGTCTTAAGTAACCTCTGCATAGGAAAAAGAAAACAACTATAAATTCAAAGTAATCTCTTCCAAACTTCAAATGTTTTATTTCTGCTTTCAGTAGGGCCTCATGCAAACATATCAGTTTTCAAAGATTTGCCTAGGAAATTAAAAAATACTACTTTTAATGCTTCTGATGATGTCTTTGGAGTCCCATGACAATTCTGAGAACCAGCTTTGAAGGATCAGCTGCAGTTTAGCGGCTGAAGATTGCAAAATATTCACTTACTCTGGGTTCAGTATCACTAATTACAATGGGACACTGGGTTCTTCCACCAGTAGCCTTATCTGCAGGGCTTAGGTCAAAATTTGTAATGAAATTTGGGCTAAAAATGATAGTACGCCTCCACAGTATGTGTAGTCATGCATTGTTCCCTCTTGTTATTACCAGCGTTGAATAAAATCCTTCCTTGGCTAAAATCCACAAGCTTCCTCTTCCAGGCGATGACCTTCTCTGTGCAGGGTGGTGGTGCTCAGGGACTCCAAACCCTCGGTCTTTGGCACCTCTTTGGTTTCAAAGCAGTGTGTTGCACTTGCTAGCAGCACTTGTTTGCATTGCTCTATTCGCATCTCAGTTGTCTCTCCTGCCCCTCAGACTGATGGAGGGGAGAGCATTGCTTTCAACCAACCTCACTATGGCTCTGTTTGCTTTAAAATGCCATGAAGCGGTTCCTATTCAAAAAATGGGGTCAAATTCTGCTCTAATGATGGAAGAGCGTTCTCTTTTTATGTGAATAGGTTTTGCACTCGACCAATTTATTGCATGGAGCCACATACATCTAGAGTTTAACAGGGCTCGTACTATGAAAACTGTGAGGTGTCTTACAGTGTAGCTGCAAGAAAGGAGTTGAAAGCTGAAAATCCAAGTTTCAGTAGGTATCTGTGAAGGGAATATTCTTGGCTGAGAGTTAAATTATTGACTTTTGTTGTCTATATAATTATTAATGGTCTGTAATTGTTTCCATTTTCATTATTTACCAAAGCACTGCATGGATCTGTGGTGCCACAAACAAATGGATTATGGAATACAAATGGAGTTCAGATTCTGGTTGTGTCTAAAAGTATATAATGATGACTTTTGAAATTGTCACTGATCCATAACACCATGTATATGTTATTTCCAGAATGAAATTACAAAGTATACTAATGTTTGATTAAAGTGCAATATCGGCAAGATAATTATTCCGAGAGCTGCTAGAATAGGGGGGGAGGGAAGGGAAGGATTTGATCTTGCTTTGTGGTCGCTGAAAAGTGGGACCAGAGCAGAGAGGTTGACAAAGCTTTAATGAATAGCAATTTGCCTCTCCCACCACAGCCTGGAAGTAGGAGAACATCAACAGTTTGCTAGAGCTACTTTTCACAGAAATAGCTGCTGATTTGCCACATAACCCCACCTGCAACAACAGCAGTAAGGACCTGACAAGCAGGAGATGACAAATGACTCTTTAACAATATACATCATTCTAGTAGCTGATCTCCACCTCTCAAGCGGCAAAGTAACTCTTTTGCTGTCCCCATTAGTTCATCGCGCTATGTACCAGATTACTGGTCCAGTGTCTGGAGTGGTAAGTGATCCTTTCAGATGTACTTGGGAAAGAGTAGTTTGAAAACCTCTTTCTCAGGTTCACTCTAGCAGCTCTATCTTATTGTAAGACCACCAGAGAAGGCTGTGCTGGAGCTGTGGCGGCCCAGACACATGACATAAATGAATGCTCTGTGTATAAACTGTCATGGTCTGCAGAAGCTGGGTGCTTGTGAGCATACAGGAATCCAGCTCTTGACTGAAATATTCAGACCAATGTACAGCCTACAGAAATGAGGCCAAAAGTCTCACAGAAACCCTTGCACTCAGATTTATTATTCTTTCCTGCTTCTGATTAACCTCCCAATTTTTTTTTACAACAATGCTTCTGATGATGTTTCATCATTTTTATTTCAGCATCAGGGATAATCTGGATACAAGAATCATCCAATCTCATCTAATAAGAGGTTCTATGAAACTAAAAGAGAGTTAGCTTTTGTTTCCATATGAAGTGAAGGAAAGCTTCAGGTTACTTCTCCCAAATCTCTAAAACAAATCTATTCTATTTGCTCACCAGGTGACTGTGTCCACATAATCCACTAGTCCCTTACCTCTGTAACTCTGGGCAATAACCAGTCCATTATCATAGCTGAATAAAACGATGTGCCAAACAGCTGTAACTATTTTAAAGAACAAAATCTCAGAGGGGTGTTAATATAGAAGCAAATCTGATATAGACATACAAGCTGGCACAAACTCTCTCCTAGAATAAATCATCCTAGTGTCATTATGAATCTGGAGCAGGTTTCAGACACGCAGAAGATTCGACCTCTTGCTCTTGCAGCGGACAGCTAGGAAAGCCAGTTACAGTAATTGCATCCTCAGCCATGCATGTGTCGGGCTAAAGCACATTTCCCTGATCAGTTCGTGGGAGCCGAGACACACAGTTCATGTAAAGGTGGAAAGACAGCACAAGTTATATATAAACTTATACCCTGTGAAGGAGCTGCCAAGGTCACTGAACCAGTGTTTTTTGTGTCATTACCAAAAATGAAATTTTGTGGGAGAGACAAATTTCCACAAGGAAGGAAGGAGACAGAGCGAGTGTTTTGCAAATGACTCTGGGAAAAAGCAGTACAGAAATATTGTTCCTATTATGAGTACTAGCACATGAGATAATCGTGTTTGAGATTGGTAATTACCATATTTGCGTGTTTAGGTTGTGTCTGTTCCTTCCATGTTATTAACTGACTGCAGCATTATTTCATCAGAATGGCACACTGTCATCACAGGGGCTGAAATATCTTCTGGGTACCAAAGCATACAGCTGTAAAAAACCCATTGTATAGCCCCTCATTTTTATTCTTCATCAAACTTGCAAAAAGCAAATTCATTCCAGGAAAAAAGCAGCAAAGCTAATGGAGCTATGGCAGGGGGAGGTGGCTTTGAGAGTTCAGGGCTCTGTAATTTATGGTACCTGTGCTAAACATCTCTGCCAGTACTCCCACACACAGTGAGATATAGGATTAATAATTACTGTATTTTGTTCTGTGCACTTACAGACCTTTAGTTTGAGTAGTGCAAAATGCTTTATGGACATTAATTAATCAAACTTTAAAAGCCACAATTAGGGCACTTAATTCACTGCTACTTATGCCAGGCTTCAATTTGTCTGTAAATCTCATAAAAGTCTTCAAAAGTAAGTAGCTCTGTACAAATCTGAAGATAAACCCTGATCATTTGCTTAAGCCATTTATAAGTTGCCTCCTGAGATATTTCTGAAATTTTCTGGGCATTCAGCATCAAATATATTAAAAATATATCCTCCTTAAACACACATGTAAGAAGAAATAAAGGAAACAACTGATTACTAATGGAAAACATTGCAATGAATGGGATAATCCATTCACAGAGAAACTTCCCATCACTCTTCTCATTTCTCACATCTTGTCTAACACATTGATTCCATTCAGCAATGGAGGGTCATTGTCAAATCTGAGTAATTAACCACTGCAAACACAGTAAATGAAAAAAAGGTGTGTTGTTTGGAACCAGATTTACAAAATTGGCCTTCAGTTCTTGGGTGCTACCATTGGTTTGAAAAAAAGCAAAATAAGCAGAATTATGTGTTTGCAGAGAGACATGAATACTCAGGTGAGCAATCTAATGTCAAAATTTTATCAGATCATTTCCTGAAGTCCTGACATTTTTAGTTTTATCTTTCAATCAAGTAAGTTATTGAATATTACAATTAAGCAAATGACCAGCTAGTAATCTTAAAAAAAAAGTCTTGGTTTCAGATGTTGTTCCTTCCCTTTCAACTGCATTTATGGAGGTCTAAAACTGATAACTTAATGCAGAGGTATGAAAATTATAAACCATTTGGGAAATCAGAATTATTGTTCTATTTGTCTTGAGAGCAGTGATAAATCCAAATTATTTATTTCCCCAGAAATCAAGTTCCTATGCATACCCGCTATGTTTCTTTGACAAAGTGACCTTGTATTTTTTTTCTCTTTTCACTGAGAAATGATAAGTGAAACACATGTTGGAAGATGAAGACGACCGTTATTAAAGTAGAAGACAAGACAAAGTTCAAAGGAAAGTAAAAAGTCCTTGAAATGAAATGGAGTTGAAAGTGAAAAATACAGAAAGACCCAGTGGAACAAAAAAGATTAAAGATCAGGTTAGAAGGACAGAAGAAGTCCAAACTGACTAGAACGTGGACATAACATTTTCTCCCTGTTATAGCCTAACCAGTTGTTGATTTCATATTCAGTACCCGATTTAGAAATGGCGAGTGGGAAAACTGAAACCAGCAGATGTCTCTGGAAGCAGAACAAATCACTTCTCATATATCATTTTGTGTAATGTTAGATGGTGTGTTTTAAATAGAAGGAAAGGCATTATAGGAGAGTACATTTAACAACACAGTGGGAAGAGGCAGTTATTGATTTACTGATGTTCTCTTTTGACTGGCACACAGAACTTAAGAGTCTGTGCAGACCACCTAATTTAATTTTTTTTTTTTGAGAAACTTCTAAATATGACTTTTAACTGTTCCTGCTTAGTCCCTAGGTCTGCAGAGGCCTTCACCATACATTCCAGGCTATTCTAGTAGAGATCTAGTCACTGTGCATTTCAGGTGAACTGAAGACTGATCTACTCTGAAGGCACCTTTTGTCCACAGATCTTAAGTAGGATCACTTTGCTACATATGATAAAAATCTAAAGCAAAATAAAAGTGGTATTATCAGCAGCCATCACTGGTATCACAATTGGTCCTCCTTGTAATTTTTTTCGCAGAGTTGGAACAAATTTATTACATAATTTTTAGAGTAATTTTTAGTTTAGTTTTACATGATTTTCTGTCTTATCCTCAAATCAACTCAGTTATTGAATTGTATAATTGCTACCTAGACATAGCAACTGAGTTTTTAATTAAGGTTCCTTAAAAACCCTTTTCCAAGTTGAACTCTCTAAGTCAAGAGAGTTTGTATTTAATATTGCTTGTATTGCTTTGTATTTAATATTGCTTATTCCATGCCTCATGAAAGATTTGAATGTCAGTAACTGCTGTACAAGGAACCATGCTTGCATAAGAAGGACCTTAACTTTGAGAACTCAAATAACTTTAACAGAAGTTTAGAATTACTCTTGGAAACATAAATTTGGGTTTTCTTCTTGGTCCAAATATTCAAGTTCAGAATGTTATAGAAGAGTCTTCTGGTGTAAAAATCAAGAAAGTGTGCTGGGCTCTAGTATTTCTTCAGGAAAGCAGATGTGTCATCATATGCTTCTCAGTTGGTTAACAGGTATGTTACTCCTTCCTTAAACCTCCATTCAGCATCCTAATTTGCAGGACCAAGAGCAAAGGCTGAAGCTTTCTATATAGTGAAAGCTCTGAGAATACCATTTTTATCTACTGAGTCAAAAGAGAAGATGGCATATTTCATCTTAATATTGCTCAGTAATCTAAAAGGAGAGGGACTCCTCCCTGGCTGGTAGGTTTATTATGTCACCTATCATCCCTAAGAGCTTTTATCTGTCAGTCAGTTTTTGCCTTCAGGTTACCAGATTTTCACCTCAAGAGCTACTTTTCATCCATTTGCGTCTGCCCTGGAGGCACAACTATATCCGCCACAGCCGTCAAGGCAGTTCAAGGCAGAGGTTTACAAGGTCCATGATTCTGGGTGTCAGGAGCAGCCTGGTGACAGTGATTCCCAAGGCATCGTACAACCTCCCTGAGAGATTATTTGTCTTCCTTAAAGTAGAGGAGAGATGTTTATTAGACTCTACATTTGAACATAAAATGGAGATGGCAACAGTTACCTTCATGACTTCTTGTGGTCCATGGGATAGGAAAACTATTTCTCTTTGAATGTGTCTCTCTGTGTTCCTTAAATTTTGGAGGTGTGACAGAAATTCCTTGGACTAACAGTTTTAGAAGATAACTGGCCCAGCAAACAGTGTGTGTAGAAATGTTTGTAGTTTATGCATTTTTCTGAGCAGCTCATCCAGCAGTTTCAATCGCCACAGCATATTTGTCTTGTCTTTTGATCATTTATGAATCTGTACTGTTTGCCAAAGGCATTGCTTTTATAGCTAATGCTGCAGTTTTCACACTAAATTTTTATTTTACATGGCTCTAACAAAATATTGTACTGAATATTTTCAGTAAAGAATATTCCCCTTGAGAATCCTCTTGGTGATTTCTTCTCCTGGTAGGTCAGTAGGCTCCTTGTCTCTAAGGGAGACGTAGAGAGTTCAGTTAGGAATGAGTCACTTTTGCTTTGCTGCTTTGTGTCATCTGTGAGATAAAGAAATCTGACTCGCATGCATTGTGCTTTGCATCGTGTTTGACCTGCAAGGTTTTGTGAGACTTCTGTGCAGTGAAGAAAACTTCTATATATTCACCAAATATGGTCCAGATATTCTTGTAGTGATGATAGTATGACATCTCCTCAGTAAGTGATTCTTCAGAGCATTTCCAAAGATAAAGAAAAATGTATTTGCATTTAATGACTATGGGCTTACTTTGGGTTAGGAATTTTTGAACAAATGCATTTCTAATTTATTTTTAGACTTACTGACTTTTCAACTTGATTTTCAAAACTGATACCAGTAAACTTATCTTGTATTAAAGGAATAGAAAGCACAATATGCTCATTTCTTGAAAAGACTTAATGAAACAAATGTTTTCTGAAATTCATGACACTTCTTTAAGCTTTAATTAGACACTTGCTACTTCAAATATATGAGGTACTTTTGGAAAGACCTGTGCAGGTGTTTTCAGAAATTGCAGAGATGTACGTGCTTTATTCTAGCACGCAGTATTTGCCTGGATCAGTAACCTTCTAACACTTTAATTGTATCCTCCGGGCTCCGTTGGTGCAACTTATAAATAGTTAAAAAATGGTAACGTACTGTAACTAATTTGCAGCAGTACAAGTCAACATGATTCATGCTTCCATTAAATTTTCTCAGCCTGGTAAGTTTTTCAATTTTCTATTTTCTATGGAAAGAAAGCATGTCTATGAGACTATGAATGGGATTATTCAGGACCACCTTCAGCAGAACACATCAAGATTTTTCATAATTGCTAATTATGCTAGAAGACTCATTTTAGTGCCTAACTCCACATACTTTCCTGAATTCTGCCTGCTAGGACACTGTAAGTGTGAAGTGATGAAAAAGCAGGTCTGAAGCAGCAAAAATAATTGAATAGCTTTGAAAATCCTTGCCATGGTCTTTCAGAGGGGTCAGGACACAGCTCACGCTCCTTTGATGTAGAGTAATGTCATGAACCACAAACCTCCTGTTAGGGGATGTACACATGTAAACCTCAGATGCTAGGTCACCAAGGACAGGCAGGCTGAGGAACACCCTGCTGCTTCTGTATGCCCAGTACCAACTAGCAAGACTGCACTAATACTGTGGGGGGCATGTGTGCCTCATATTCACACAGCCATTCCTCTATGTGCTTTCTTGTTTTTCTATCATTTTGTGCTATCTAATTAACATGTCAACTGTGCTTTAAGAATCTTGCTTTTACTCCATTTATTTCACCCTGTTTTCCTTTTTGTAATACATTTTTCATAATTTATCATTCATTTACATTTCAATTAAGAATACTAGCTGTTTGTAAAAGCTACCCTGATGGGAAGTATAAAATAAATTATTGATGTTAGTACAATCTGCACCTCCCATTACCACTTCATTTACCTTAATGGCACTAAAAAGACTGTCATCCTCAATACAGTTCATACTTCTAATAGGAATTCCCCCAGGAGCCAATCTCATGTGAATTACATATTTGCATATGGTATAGGTTGTGTTAGGTGATTATAGGCTGAGCTTTAGGGTACTGTTCTTTAAGGATGACAGCTACACAGAAAGCTACCTTTCCAGCCTCGTGGTGATGGTACTTGATTCAAATAGCTAGTATCTCTAAGAGGAGCCTCTATAAGTATTGTCGATTTATTTGACTCTGACAAACTGTCTGCCAATTTAAAAAAAAAAATAATTAAGAACTACATTATTTATTAAATCTGAGCAGGGGAGAGATTTTTCATTTTGCAAAAATGACTTTTTTTTTTTTTCCAGGAAGAAATGAGAAAAAAAATGTCACAGAACTATATTCCTTGTGGACAAGGAATACACACTGGAAGGGAGGGAACATGCTGGAAGGGAGGGATGCCGTCCAGAGGGACCTGGACAGGCTGGAGAGGTGGGCCCGTGCCAACCTCATGCAGTTCAACCAGGCCAAGTGCAAGGTCCTGCACATGGGTCAGGGCAATCCCAGGCACAAATACAGGCTGGGCAGAGAATGGATGGAGAGCAGCCCTGAGGAGAAGGACTTGGGAGTGCTGGTGGATGAGAAGATCAATGTGAGCCGACAATGCATCCTTGCGACCCAGAAGGCCAACCGCATCCTGGGCTGCATCAAGAGGAGTGTGGCCAGCAGGTCGAGGGAGGTGATTCTCCCCCTCTACTCTGCCCTGGTGAGACCCCACCTGGAGTACTGTGTCCAGTTCTGGAGCCCCCAACATAAGAAGGATACAGACCAGTTGGAGAGGGTCCAGAGGAGGGCCATGAAGATGATCAGAGGGCTGGAGCACCTCTCCTATGAGGACAGGCTGAGAGAGTTGGGGCTGTTCAGCCTGGAGAAGAGGAGGCTCCGGGGAGACCTTATAGCGGTCTTCCAGTACCTCAAGGGGGCCTACAAGAAAGATGGGGAGAGACTGTTCAGTAGGGCCTGTTGT
>JAAGAY010142910.1:0-20741 GCA_011801015.1 Ardeotis arabs | reverse complement strand
TTTTTTTTTTTTTTTTTACTTCAAGTTGCAAAAATATTCAAAACTAGGTCAAGCTTACAACACCCAACAAAAGTAAAAGGATTTGGGGTACATTTTTTTTTAAGTATCTTTCTTTAAAATTTACCATAAAAAGATTTTTCATTTCCTTCATGAAAAGGACAAATACAGATACGTATTTCTCTACCTCCCTGGAAACAAGCATACACAAAAATAAGGTAACTACTAAACCACAGCTTTCTTCTGATCCCTTGTAGGCATTGCTGCTCTGAAATTACATTTGCTGTCAAGTAAAGCCCCTCAAACTGTGTGTCCCCTAGAGACTAACCCACTGCGCAAAACATACAGAATTGCTGAGAAATTAAAAGAAACCAGATATCACACTTTAAGGAATAAATGTATATACAAATAAACATGACTTTCTGGTTTGCTACACACAGGACTAAAAGGGACAGACACAGAAACCTTAAATTATCAGCCACCGCCTCTTCATTTGCATTTTACCACTTTCTAAATCCTAACAGAAGTCAAAGTCAACTTTTATTGGCTTTTTTTTTTTAATAGTAAAATAGACCCAGCAAATCAAGGGAAGGAGGCATTACCTTCCCCTCAACCGTCTGCCCCACGTGCCCCTGATGTACCAAGAGACCCTTCCCATTTCCCCACCTGAGAGGCAAATCATCTGGCCACAGACCGTTGTTCAGAAGACGGGATACATCTTCTGCCAGTGAAATCAAGGAACAAACCACTGCAATTTCTAACTCACTAGCCATTCCTTCCTCCATCCCCACCCATATATCAGGTAGACACCACAATGCTTCCCATTCACTCTATGAACCTCCACCCTTATTAAAAGTTTTTCACTCTTCTGTGTTGTGTTCATCATCATCCTCGCAAAAACCTGCTTGCCCCTAGATACGGCTCACAGATTCCCTACATTACAGCTCTCCGTGGAAATATGATTTACCTAATTAAAAACTCATTTAATAAGACAAACTCTAAAAAAGTGTAAATTCAAATTTCTAATTCTATCTCTCTGAAAAAAAGTGTTGCAGCCAGATCAAAGAAATCAAATGGGCTGGGTTGCTACAACACATGAAAAACAGCAACTCCAACTGCTAGAGCTGTGGGAGTGAAGAGGTGGGAAGCTTGAGAGAGGAGAAGCAAAACCTGACAAGTAGGAGACCTGTAATCCCCCAGGAAATGAACTCCACCCTCTGTAGTAGGTACCATAAGGATCTCCTACAATGAGGGTACGCAGCTAAGGAGATAGAGTATCAGATAGACAGAGCCTGGGTAGAGGAACCTCAGTGGTGAACCTTGGTTTTAATCTAATCTACGACAAATGAACAAGAGAAGACCTCTGGTTGTGTTGGTAATGGGGCAAAGTAAGTATTAATAGTGATTAATAAATAAATGCTTGTCTACTAAACTCAGGAATGGGTTTGGGTCGCCACATCACCAGTAACAACAAGTGGAACAGCAATAACCTGGAAAGAAGAAACAGCCCACAAAAGCTAAAGATAAAACCTTCGCATATAATCCTGTAACTTTGGTTGGAAAGGACCATAGGCGATCATCTGGTCCAACTCAACCTCCTTCTCAAAACAGGGCTCCAAAATGCAATTTACACACTACTCAATTTTGCTGATTTGGGAAACATATATACTGGTCAAGAAGTCCAGGTAACGCCATGAAGCTATAGCACCACCAGTGACAGAAAGATGCTGCAAGACAAGGAACCAGAAGACCAAATCGAAGTTGTGGCCAAGGCTTATAAACAGCTCGTGATCAAAACAGTTAAAGACATGTGAAGCCATTTATAATGGTTAAATAAATTAGTGTGGATTAGTGCCTCGTTAGCACAGTTTGATCAATAAATGAAACCTCTTCAAGGTACTCGAAAAGTGCTGGGGATAGCCAGGATGAAGATGTCAAATTGTTGATAGACCATGGAGTGATCTAGCTGGATCAAGACAAAAACAGATTTGCAAAAAGACCTAATAAATGAAATAAGGAGCTGGGCAAAAAATGCTGGATTCCTCTATATGGCTTGATATCCTCACCCCCAAAAAACAAACCAGTGCTGTGACACAGCTAACAAAGAAAATGTGCATTGACTTATCGCTACTTGTCTTGAGCTGTGTATTTCTGGTGTTTAAAAAGGCAGAAATGCAAAATGGAGAGTCTCTATTAGGCTTTTTTTCTCTTACATGGTCTACAAAGAGTTAAAATGAAAATAAAAACTCGTGTTTTCTAAGATACTGGGGGATCAGCAATGCTGAAGCTGCTGGATGAGTGTAAAGGGTTAGCACTGGGCCAGGTGGGAAGGAAGTCGACTGGAGTTTCCAAATTTAAACAGTAATTTCCGATGAGTGGATCTACATCCAAGAAAGTACTTGACGACCTTGGTTCAAAGGCTCCCCTTGGACTGTTTCCACAGTGAGTAGGTGGGAATTCGGTGCCTCGGTCCCCTCCCTGAAGCCTGATGGACCAGCAGCAGGAGACTCCTACACCGCCAGCTAAAAAGCCTTTCATATTAGGACTACCTCCTGTCAGAACCCTTTGTGGCAACGGAAGGTAATCACACTAAATTATTAATAAAAGAGGCAATAACTTATTTCTGGAAAAGCAGCAAAACTGTGAGGAAATGACTTATGAAAATATTTCTAATAGATCTCTGAAGAAATTATTATCCACAGCTTATCAGTGAACACATCTCGGCACGAAGAACGTACAACACCAAGACCATTTGTTATCTTGACCTAATTTACATATATAAAAATATAATTATATATTATAAATTTAAGATATATATACATACACACACAAAACTCAATTTTTAATTAGAAAGGCATAGGGCCAAATTAAATGGAAACGAGATAAGACTGAAAATACAGTTGCTATTCCCCTGACTCATGAGAAAAGTATAAAGCAATCCCCACAATTTATTCACCAAAACACACCGCTGATAAACTGCAGCAACTTTCCACTGCATTTCCACAACTTCTCAAACCACTCAGAGATTTAACTAATATTCCCTCTCACTGAAACTTGGTTTGCTTGGGAAAAAAAAAAAAAAAAAAAAATACATTGCAGTTATGCAACGCTTCTTTAAGCCATGGAAACCCAGGCAAAAAATTTGTTTATTGGTATCTGAATTCCCACCTTAAATGATGACATTCAGATATTTCCTGGCAACCAGCCTCAAAATTTACAAGCCCACATCACTTTGCAAATATATACAGCAAGATATTTATTGCAACCCATCCAAAGCTTCTTGCCTGCTGATTCAGTATCTGCTTCCCGTACTCCCGTTGACCGTTTACATAAGACAATTGCTTTGAATCTTTATGTATTTGCATCAGACGTGCCCCGACAACCACTTAGAAAAGTGGCATTTTCCTGACAAAATGAATCATGTGCCTTCTACCACCAAGTTGCAGATCTTTGTTACCGAAATAGCAAGGCTAGAACATGCCCTAGGAAGTCTCTTTCTTTGCTTTGAAATTATAGGGAGCAGATATGTTCAATTCAAAAACTCTGTCTTAAAAAAATATATAAACGAAAATAAAAAATGACATGATTTCCAGAAGCATGGGCTCATAACGGGAACAACATATTGTGGCAAGTAGATTACAAGAGGAAAAATACAGTGTGGAATTGCAGAATTCCTTTCTAATTCAAAGTAATAACACACATTCTGCTAAGAAAACCTTTTCATCCCTCTGATCTAACAATAAATTTCATGTGATTTTTCTTGGTTGGAGGAATGAAGCAGAAGCAAAACCAAAACACTGTCCTGACATGTTAACATTAAACGTTAAGAAATAAACTTCATTTCTTTTACTGTTACATAAAGTTCTATTTTCGGCCTGAGCAAGGAGGAAAAAAAAGAAAAGGACCACCATCATTCTCAGACCAAAAATCCATTACAGGTCTAAAACTACAAAGCAGAAACCCTTTATAAGGAAGAACAGACTTTGATTTCCAGCCCTAAATTCCAGTTTCCATCAGCTTTGCTTGACAAAGGGTGGTCAGTGCTAAACTCCTCTTCATCCACAGCACCTGTGACAATCTCACCCTCCTCAAACTCCTTCTGTCCTTTCATCAACCACTTCTGTTTTTTTACGCCTTGACCTTCTCAAGGCCATTCCTTCCTATTTGTATTTTATTTCTGACATCCCTCCCTTTCCAGAAATAAGTCCTCCTCCACCACCCACCAAGGTTCAGATGTTGATGTCCTGCATTTTCCTCTGCCCATCCCGTTCCTTGATCTGAGCAAACTCCATCGTCTTTCTGCTGACAGCTCAAACTCTGTGTTTCTCCAAGACAAAACTAATTTTAAATTTTGCCAAGGTACAGAACACGCACTCAATAAGATCACAGCAGAACTATCCCTTTGCTCTCCATCCTCTCCTGAGGATTCAGCAGTCTCCAATTATTCATCTCAGCAGATAATGCCATCAGGCCACTGCTTCACAGCAGAGCATCATCAGCAATTTGTCTCCCACTCTTCCTGGGCCATTTTGGGTAGATGTAAGTTGTGCTATCACTACTTTGCAAATAAGAAAACTGCTGAGGAACACAATTCTTTCTTATGACCTTGAAGTCATCTACTATGGGTTTTCCCAATGGCCTTGACAACAACCACGTTCCCCCATCAAGCCTTTGCCAAGTATCGCTATCTGGCTATTTTCTTCCCTCATTCTTTTCATCATCTCTCTCTTTATGCTTCTGCATTTACCTGGTTTTTGGCAACTCAGGCAAGACTCAGGATTTTCTTTTTCCCCATTGAATATAAAAGATGTAATTACAGTTGCTCACCTACATTTTCTGTCTACTAAGGATACAGAATACCATTTGCCTGCTTGCTGTATTTGCCTTCAAGCTTTTTAGGTTTTATAGATAGCATTGTTCCTAAGTATGTAATCTTTTTTCCCCTTAATAAAAAATCCCACACCAACGTCTCTTTGTTACAGTACCACAAATCATTGTTATTAGTCAACAGCATAAATGTTCACAAAGTGACAAATGCACTTCTGGGTTTGGCTTTTTTTTTTTTTTTCTTCCCAGAAAACCATTTGCTTTAGAGTGGTTTTCTGCCCCTAGCCTATTTCATCTGCACGTTGAAATACAGAGTGACCTCTCCATATGGCACTTTCAACATATGGAACAAAAATACAGATGCACAAATGTTTTGTACAAAGCAGAGAGAAACTGCAAAGCACCCTTCAGCTCCAACTTATCTCCTTTGTACCCATACCATAATTTAGAAAAATTAAAATGTTTTCAAGTTGCCTTTGACAGTAACTAAAGCACTTTTTCAGAACGTTGTTTTTGAAAGAATGGACTATGTAGGTCCTCAGTATTAAGCAAGAAGGTATTCTGTGAAGGAAAATGCCAGTTACTGATGCTTATCAGACAACCAAACGTGCCCCTGTGTGGGCACGCACCCTCTCGTTCTCAGAACAGACTTGCTGATGACTGAGCTACTGCTTTCTGAGAAATTAATTGTTTCCTTCAAAATCCTTCAGAAAGTTGGCTTTTTTAAACAGTAATTCCAAAATATTTCAAATAATGTGAATAATGATCTCAGGTTATTTAACCAAAATGTATCATAACTTGTGTACAGCCACAGAGAGAATTTTTATTTGCCATGAAAAGGAGAAAGGTTCAATACCATAAAATTAGACCCATATGGAGAAATGGCAAGATGAAGTTTACTGATTTGTCCTAAAATCTGGAAAAAAAACAATCTAAAAAATATCCAGCCCCTCAGACTCTTCTACCTGATCCTCTGCATTCAACAGCTCAATGCAAGAGATGTACGTTGCCAGCTACTTTGTGGTACGTTAGTACCCACAAGCAGATTCACATCTCTAAAAGCATGAATTTACTGTTTTTTTGTGGAGGCAAACAGAAAACAGTGTCTTCCCATGGTGTCGCGCTGCTGGTTCATGTCAGGGAATGGCCAATCCATCCCATACACACTGTCCTCCACAACCGCAACATCCACACCCACAAACGTCCCATCTCCAGCACAGGATGCAGTCCGGTGGTCTCCGAACAGCCAGCGCTGAGGGATCCCAGCTGGATGAAGCAGATCTCTATGAGCCTCTACCACAGTACCCAGGACAGGCTGCTCCTCCCAACCGAACTTCCAAGGTGGCAGAGTTGAATGTGTCACAGCAATGTAAAAAGCTCCTCTTCAGGTGCTTCCTTTTCAATAACTTCACAGCTTTTCTTGCAGTATTTTTACCAGCTGAAAAAAAAAAAAACCAAAAAGGCACTGGTGGCAAACACAAGCAGGTGATGTTGGGTATACACAAGCCAAGCACAGAGGCTCTTGGGAATGTTAATCCAACGAGCTCCACCTGCTCAAGAGGGAACAGCATGCCAGGTCTTGGAAAGAACTGCCGGGACTTTAGGAGCATCCAAAAACATAGCACCAGCCCTGACCACGATGCAGAAAGGCTGTTTCATAGTAACCCTGCTCCATCAGGAAAAGAAGAGTAAAAGCAAATGAAATATAAACTCCACAGAAAGCTGATGTGAAGAATGCAGGTCATGTGTCATTCCATCTTCTATTACAGCAACCTTATGGTTTATAGCTCACTTTTTTTTTCTTGACATAGATCTACCTATTAATAAAAAAGTTCCTCAGCAGCAGCATACTCAAACTGTAACCAGCTGTGTGTGTTATCTCCTTCTCCTTATCTTCATATGTTAAAATCAAGTCAACGTCTCAGCAGAAATGCGTGGATTGCTGTCCTTGTAACATGTGCACCATATTCCATACAAGCCTTATGGATGCTACATGATCTCCAACCACAGGGAACACAGCAGTGCTGGATAATAAAAACTGGAAGCACACATGGAGCAGAAGGAATACTTCTTACAAACTCAGAATCTTTGACAAAAAAATTACATCCCATTTTCTAATGTCCCTGGTCAGGGCATTTTACCAGTTGTTTCCCCACAATCTCCACGTTCAAAGGGTTGATCCATCCTTTCCCCACCTACTCCCACAAATACATACTGTCCCATACTAAATTCGGCATGGGATGTACTGCACTTCGCCATCTGCTCTATTCCCACTCGAATCCAGCTCCCACCTGGCTGGCACGGCCCGAAGTCCTGCAAAAGAAGATATCTGGGCACAGCAACCTGGGGCTCAGCTGGGAGCTTCTCGCTGAGAGACTGCCAACATTTCCTTGAATCCATCCTTCTTAATACACTCTCCCATACTGTGAAATCACTACTAATTATGCCCTTTCGCCTGACCCACTTATCTCGAAATAGCAGTATCTGGGATGGGCTAAAACAGAAAAAAAAAAAAGAGGAGGGAAGCTGCACGTTTTGCTTCCTGGAAAACTCTTAGGAAAGCCAACTCCACTATTTTTTCCACTTTCCTTTCTTTCTTCTTCAACTTCTCTTCCGTATCTTCTTTTTGTTTCTCTCTGCAAGAAGAGGAATCAAGTTAGGAAAAAGGAACGATGGAGAATGCTGATCTAAACTGCTTCACATCTTCAAAAATGTGGAGAGAAAATGATGGAGCGTGGGAAGGGAATGGAGCCCTGTGGGTTTTCTTTTCCAGAGATGACTTTCTTTTTCCTTCTGGCTCATGACTGAAGGAGATATGAGAGAGTAAGAACTGCTGGAGATCTTGGCAAATATTGAAAAAGTAGAAATTATTTGGAGAATAAGAAGCAAATGATAAAGAAAAATAAATTTCCACAAATACAGACTATGGTCTCTTTCCAGAGGGAAAAGGCTTTATTCAGTCTGAACCAAACCTGTTTATTTTTCACATTAATGCAAGCGTGGATTTCATATAAAATTCACAAATAGGTATGTCAAATAAAGCAGTGCATACCAGTTTAGATGCATTAGAAAACATTCTTTTATTTTAAGAGAGAAGGCACACAGTTCTGTATCCTGAAGGATGACAAGGAATCAGAAAGAAGTGAAAACACGACCTTAAATATTGTAACTAGCAACGTCCTCTGCACCACGATGTACTTTTCTGTTTACCTTTATTTTTGCAAGGACAATAATATAGATTAAAACCGGCCCCGGCATTCGGCACTGTTGTCTGGAACAAGGTTCACTTCTGGTCTAGAGGAAAAGACCTTCATAATGAAAATAGGGTACACGAACACGCCTGGGACCTGGAACACGGGTTTTGTTCCTGCAGCACGTGAGCCGTTTCCCAGGTACCCAAGCAGAAGGCACCGTGCCGGAGCTGCCAACAGAGATCCTCGTTTCTCTAAAATGGCTAGCAAGTCTTGCCTCCTCATCCTTGCAAAAAACAACACCTGAATAAGAGCTGTTAACCTACCAACACTGAATGCAAATTTAGAAAGTGAATATTTATTTAAACAGAAGCTGTTCCTGGGGCATCCTTTTGTGACTTGGTTTTCTTGTGACCTTCAGGAAGGAAGGACACATCCAAAGCCTCAGTCGCTGTTTGTTTGCAGAGGTAATATCATCCGTGTAATAGCACGAGCACCTGAATATTTGCCTTTACCAACCAATGGATCAATGAAAACATTTTCTGTTTGTTTGTAACTAATTTAAATTAGATATATCTTTCACTAAATTAAAGTTTTCAGGAGGAACAGGGTTTGCACTTAGTAACATTTTCAGAAAGACATGAGAAATCATATAACAACTACTATTTCTGCCTCCTGACAGGGTTGTTGTATTTTAAAACAGCTTTCTAAAATAAGCCAACCTTTTTTCCTCCACTAATTTGCCATCAGGGAACCAAATCCAATCCTTACAAGGTTACAACAAAACAAAAGTTCTGAAAAGAAGTACAAATTTGAGTCCGCTTTTTAACTTAAGAAACAGGGATACTAACATACAACAAAGTTTAAAATCCGTTTCTTCAGAAGTAGCAATAGTCAGAGGGTTAAGAAAATCACCTTCCCAAGGATCACCCTCTCGTCCTCCACCCCAGATCATTCCTCTCCATCCAGTAAGATCTTAATCTATTAGAGCTACAAAGCTAAAGCAGAGATTTTATGTCTACAGGCAGTATTCAGGCTTTACCCACTGAAATATTTTTATACACACAGATATGGTTACTTCTACCATTAAAGAATTCAATGGCAAGGCAGAAATTACTTAAATAACTTAGGCTACAAGCGCTGATACTGAACCTGCATTAAAACCACAATACACACAGAAAGAAAGGAAAAAAAAAAAAAAACCTTAGGGTTAAACATTGGAGAATGATCCTGAGAACAATGGACTCTAAAATAGTTAACAAGAATCTAAATAAATGTCTGTGCTAAGGTAAGACAGAAATCAAACTACTTGAAAATAAAATCAATACCAGGATTAATGTTCCAGTTCTTCCAAAGGAGGCCAAAATGCAGAAAAAAAAAGCTGGAAAAGACGTTTTCTTTTCTATTTTATTATTTTTTTCCTGTAGATCTTATTCTATTTAAGAAGCTGCATGAGAAACAAATTGCTACAAAACTGAGCTGAACTTCACCCAAGGTTAACTGCAACACCAAATACAGGCCATTTCCTTCAGTTTCTTCTCATAAAATGAAAATTTTTACCAAAATACAAAGAAACAAAGGATGCTGCTATGGTGGCTTGTACAAGCACATTATGTTTCTGTTATCTCCAGTATTCAAAGTCTGCCTAAGTAAACTTTGGAGGATATTGAGAGGAAAAAGTTATGTTCATCCTCTTTTTCATTATCCAATACTGCAAGGGGAATCGTATATAAGATTTAACTGCACTCCATCCAAAAGCAGCGGTACACCAGTGAGCACTTCATTAATTAAAAGCCAGAAAAGGAAGTTTGCTAAACGAAGCAAATGTTCTTATCACTCCTATCTATATTCATTAAAACTGACAGGAAACCAAATATCACCATCTGTCTCCTTGCAATAAAGACACTAAAAACAGCTCTGGGGTAGAAGAATAATATAAAGTATAAAACTGCAGTTTTTCAAGTTTCGGTTTTAAATGGACAAGAGA
This sequence comes from Ardeotis arabs, assembly GCA_011801015.1. Lineage (NCBI taxonomy): Eukaryota > Metazoa > Chordata > Aves > Otidiformes > Otididae > Ardeotis > Ardeotis arabs. Next base: position 10,739 of record JAAGAY010142910.1, on the reverse strand, counting down.
GAAACTGATGTCAGACGGGGGAGAATAAAGGATGACAAGGAGCTGGTACATGAGACTGGAAAAGAAATTACATATTTTAGAACATAAACTGAAGCCACTTTCAAATTTCACAAAACAAATGACAAACAAAGTTTTCTTCGTATTTCTCAGTCAGACCAACGGGTCCACAAAAAGCCACATATTGCAAGGGCAGCTCATCTGCCTATTTAGAAATAACTGCTACCAAAAACATTTGGAAAATTATATTACGCTACATAAACTGCCAAGTTTTAATACTCAAGTAAGTCCCAGGAAACACTTCCATAGTTTTATTACATACTGATGCTCTGTCTTTATATTTACAAGAGATAATTTTTTTTTAATTATTCCTATATTTGGATTTTGCTTGCAAGTTGGCAACTCGGTATAAGAGTTAAATATGATTTGAATACCAAAGGAGGATGGCAGAGGTATTAATTTAGCTTTTAAAAAAATACCAGGCCTCACACCAGCAGCTGTAGAGGTCAACTGGAGGTCACTGGTTTAAGGTAGTTTCCAGCAGTTGTACAATTCCTACCTTCTAGTAATCGCCCTTTTTTTTTTTTGCACTGCAGAAGAGAGGAAAGAAAAAACAAATAGATGGTAATAAGATATTTAATGACAGAAATGAAAATAAACTACTGCTCACATTTTCAAACAGCACAGCTCCGTGTTGTTAATTCTGCACCAGAGCCCAGCTGCTTTCTGCACAGCCATGAAAAGCGCTTCCAGTTCCTCTCAATGCCGCATAAAATATTAGCTCTGTACTCACAGTTTTTAAGACTAAAAGAAGGTTAAAGTAATTTAAGGCTGAGATAAACAGAAAAAGAAAACCTGCCGCCCGGCTCCCAGCCCCAGAGCAGGCAATGCGGGTTTCTGAGATCAGGGTTAGGAGAGGAGCAGCGATGGAGTTAAAGACCAAATCGAAGGCGTATTGATTTTTATTCTTATGTTTCCCCAGAATGGTATTTTTTTTTTTAGTATAGTTTTCTGTCCTAAGAACAATAATTCATACATCTAAAAAGGCTCTCATTAATATTCTATGAGAATGCTTTTTTAGACTCGATACAACACAGCAATTATTATTCTTCTATTAATACTTTAACAATACCAACAGGCCCATTAACAGCTCAGCACAAGCATGAGAGGCATTTCAGAAACATAAGTGTAGGACTACTTCTGTTTACTAAAGAAACCACAACAAAAATACAGAAAGTAATAAAGTCTGAGTATAAAAAGTTACTGTAAACTGATGTGCAAATGTGCCATCAGATCAATCCCTCTTCCATTCCGAGGAATTTTCTTTTGAAAGTCAAGTAAATCTATGAGGATATAGGAAAAATAATTTTTTTCAAATCAAAGTTGAAATTCAAGGGTAAATTCTCTTTTATGTTAAATATATAACACAGAGACACAGCACATCCTTTATCTGTCCATTCCAATGAAATCACTGGGGTGTTTAGAAAGGATTTCAGAAAGCTGGCAGGCAAATGGGGAGATATGTATCAGAAGAGAAAATACAAAACCATCCACAAAAAAATTCCTCTGTGTGGTTTAAAAATGCATCCAGACTGAAGCTGGAGAATGTTTGTTTATTCTGAGGTGGTTGTGTGATATCTTTATAACATTATTGCCATGGGGAAAAAACAGCAAAAATGTTGACATGTTAGCTTTATAAACTTTTAATAAAGCGCTTCATAGTAACAGTAACAAGCATATGCCAGGTTATGGTATTTTGAAAAATTTTATTTTACATACATCTCATTAGAGCTCCTGTTTCCTACTGAGAGTAGAAACTGCGGAAGTTGCATTTGATTTTATTTACTAATAGGAAGCATATACAAAGCCTCAGGTTCTTCAGGAGCACAGAAAACCAGCAAAAAAGGTAAACTGCTTCGGCAGAAAGCGCGAGCCCGATTCACCCCGTCCCCCTGTCCGCAGATGCCACAGTACCACGGGTGTAAACCAAAGCACCTTCCACGGCACGTATGGGAGAAAACCAGCCCAGACTCCCCGGATTTGAGAATGCCGGGCTGGGAAAAGCTTTCTGGGGAACTGAGAAAGGATCAGTTTCCTGTAATCCTCTTAAAAAGGTACATGAGGCTCAATCCTGAAATGCCTGGTGTTTCTTAGTCCGTCCTGTTCCTATATGGTGAGGCTGTTTCTGAATTGTTTTCCTTCAATTATACTAAACTTTGTTCTAATATTATATATACACAATGCAATCATTACTATTAATTTACAATATGCTTATTTATATATGTGTATAACAAAATATAAATTTATTCATGACCAGTCTGTATTTTTTTTAATCTTGCACCTACCTTGTCTAGGAGCTGAAAATTTTCCTTTCCCTGGCATTTACCTAAAGATGAAGCTATCCTGTCTATCAGGTCACCATAAAGCACACACTTTTCTCTGGTTGTACCAAACCCCCTTGCCTCATAGGATTGTGTGTTTAAATTCAGGATGGTTTTTGCCCTTTTGTAGTCAAATGCATCATCATCTCTTCATCCTGCTACACACAATAAAACCCAAATTTGTCAAGTTCGATACCAGCTTGCAATATGACTTATTTTGGTGAACAGATCGCTGTGACACCTCCTCATCCACTCTAACACCATCTCATCAGTATTATTCTTGAATTCACTGTAGACAGTCAATAACAGCTCTCCATACACCTTTGTAAAAGCTCCCTAAAAATCTACTTTTAAGCCGCGAATGCTAAAGTGACAATATCCCAGTCCCAACACCTCCGTGCCTGTTATTTAAAGCGCAGTGCCATTACATCTGTACGCCAGTAATGCAAGGCTCATCAGGCTTTCTGCTCTGTACCATTAAAAAACCTGACCCAAGAACAAGTCCATCCTAGGCGTAGCTTCTAATCCACACAAAGACAAAATTTATTGCTATTTACATTGCTTTAAGTATTTTCGAGTTGCTACTTAGATGGCCTTAGTAGTAATGACTGCAGCAAGCTGGAACAGGTTTGCCATAAAACAGAATAGGGTAGCACTAACAATAAAACCTGGGTGTCTTGAAGCCTGGGAAAAGTGTAGCAATGCTACAAGGGATTCAGTGCAAACCTGCAGAAGATATTCCCTATGCATAAAATACTTCTCATTCATTACTTTGAACGGACACATATTTACAGATTGAGAATAATCCAGAGTTTCTATGGGTTTCTTTGACACTCCCATCACTCCCATTCCCCTTTCCCATCTTTTCATCCTTCTGCCCTCTACCCTCTCTATTTCCTCGGACCAGGCTCAGGGTAACTATTTCTCCCCATCTCGGCTACGCCCAGCTTTTCCCCAGGCCCAAACGATGTGACCAAGGTGATGGCCGAGAACCCCTCAGAGCAGGGCTGAGCGAGCTCCGCTGCAGGAGACCCTCACCTCTTGGGTAACGAGCCAACCTTTCCTGCCATTTCTTTATACTCTGCAGGAATTGTAGCCCCTTTTTTTCTTTTTCCTGAGTCTATCCCATTATTTCTCTCTTTTACGTACTAGGCATTACTTTTCAGGGTTTTTTCCTCTTTTACCCTCTACCATGGTCGTTAAGAGAAAGCCGATGCTGTTAAGGATGGCACATTTGTCATTTCAACATTAAGATAGGAAACAGATTCTGAAAATCCCAGTACTACCATAAAACTAGTAAAGTAAGAAATCTCCCCTTAGATTTTATCACTTTATCACTGTTCTTGTATCCTTCCCTAGATACCTGCTGCTGATCACCGTCAGAGACAGGATATTGAATTAGACACGCTCGATGTGAATCGGTACGGCTGTTCTTACCGATTTATTGCTGAAACAAGTGTTTCCACCAGATCCAAGAAAATCAGCAAGAAGTAAAATTACAGACTCTTGCATTTTACTACAAGTAGCTTTGTTGTGTGGAAGTCCCCATTTCATCATCTACATTCATTAGACTGCTATGCAAACAGAGTTAATTCTGGTGACAATCTGCACATATGTAAAGTACTCAGATATTTTCTTTGATAGTGGTAGGAAACATTAAGTGTTGGAAATCTAGCACAAAATATTTTCCACCTGCTGCGAAATATGGGTGATTTGAACACGATTTTATTAAAAGCATTAGCATAAGAAAGAAAAACGATTTGGTGGGAAACAGCTACCACTGAAGATATTCCACGTTGCTTTCCAATGTTACTTTCCCAGAGATGCGAGCCTGGGTAGGATTTTGTGGTTTGGGTGGGGTGGGGAGGAAAGTTGTTGATGTTTTGGGAAAACCTACCAAAGCTTGCTTTGCTTGCTTGCGCCTGGTCCTCAACTACAGCAAGAACTGGCTGCTGGAAGACCTAACTTCAAAGACCAGCTGTAGGGGAAATCGTCGTTATTTGATTCACTAAATCTAGAATTTAAAAACTTAAAAAAAAAACCCTTTAAAAACTTTAAAAAAAAAAAAAAAAAAAAAAAGACTCCAAGGAAATAGCAGAAGGTTTCCTCAATGGCAAAGTCTAAGTCCCATTTGGCCAAACCCTTCCAACCATATACCCACCCTCAGGTTCCGGGTCCAAGTAAAACTCCTCTCCTTCCCATCGGTCTTATCTTGCCAAATTCAGAGCAAGAGGAAAATACCCAGAGGGCCGGCATCCCAAGGGCTCCCCGCAGAGCACCGATACACATGGCAGCGCTCCCAGGGGCCGGCTCCCGCAGTTGGATTTTATTAAGGAACACACACGCTTCTGCGCTCCAGTCAGAAACATTCGGGGGCTCCAGCACATGAACAATGACTCAATAATCACATTTTATCTCTGTATCATAAAATAAACAGTCTCTGAGATAGATTCTTTGGATTTATGTCCTTTTGAAGGAATTTAGTAACCGAGGGGGAAAAAAAAATAAAACCACAAGTAAAGAGCACGGGTTCAAAATGTGCAGTAAATACTTTTGAAAGCAATGTTCTCAGCTGGGAGCATTGCAACAGATGTTTATCACGAGCTACCGCAACAGTTAATCCAGCTCCCAGCCAGATTAACTCCTTGCCATTGGAAACGGAGCCTTTTTCGCCGTGGGCAGCCGACAGCAAACAAGGGGATGTGCCAGAACTGCTGACAACAAGCAGTTAACCGAGTGAAGGGGGAAGAAAAAAAAACATAAAGCCCAACCAAATAAACCAATGTCTGGCCCAAAACACTTAGATGAACAGGTGTATGTGTGGGTGGGAGTGGAGGGGGAAAAAAAAATAAAGAAAAAAAAATATTTAAACAAAGCCTCCACTGACATTCTGGTCACTGAAGTGGGGGTACACACAAAATGAGCCAAACAACATTTTTGGACAATACAGCAAACAATGGATTTTTTAAAATTATTTTTGGAGAGGATCTTGGTTTTCAAAGTGTAGTACCAATATGTCACAGCAACAACTCAGAGGTTACTCTATTTAAAGATATTCTGAGTAAGAATGAAAACAGGAAGCTACAATTGAAACGTGGAGCATTCAAACAGCAATTCAACAGCTCACAAACATTACAGTATTTCAAAAGACTAAGAATTTTTAAAATCTAGCTTAATTATCCATATATCAAATGGTAGTAAGTCTACTGGACTATTTTTCTCTTTCTTATTTTTTAAAAAAACTGAGTAATTTAATGGCGGGCTTTTAATTTTTACGTAACTAATTAGAGTGCTTTCTGGTATTTACTCCTTAAAGGTACCAATGCAAATCACAACTGAAAGCATCATTATTCAGAGCTGAAATCACCATTTCTTCCTGGGTGCTAACCAGATTCCTGTTTGCAACCTTTCCTGAAGGCAAGTGAAGGGCTAGCAAGTCTCAGCCCAGGGCCATTCCTCTGCTCCTAATTTCACAGGCATTTAATTTCATGAAATCCTTGAGCATATACGAGTCCCATGAAAACAGGGAGCAGTCCAAAAGAGCCAGAAGAAAGCCATCCCCCTTCACCATCCTCACGAGATCAAGAAGAAGTCCACACCACATCCACAGCACGTCTTCCCCAGCGTCCTCTACAGCTCCCACAGCCCTGGCTCCCATGGCTCCGCAGCTGCACTGGGATCCATGTAGCGCTGCTGGAAACAGAACTGGTCCGAGGATTGAGAGCCTTGCACAGCTTGCAAGGCCCCACACAACTTTCATCTGAGGCACACACTTCAACACAAGATTAAGAGTCACAAATTCTGGAAACTTTGGTCAAAACTTCCTTCCTGACTGATGAAAGTCTCAGATTGTTGGTTGTTGGGTTTTTTTTTAAAGCAGAGAGAAAAACAAATGCCGATCTGTCAAGTGTAAGGACAATCTAAAGAGGTTTGGTTTATCTAATTGCCAGGCAGAACAATAAATGAATAAAAAGCTGTAGGAAGTCCTCTCGACTCCGCAGTATTTCTGCTGGTAACCCAGAACAAGTTTCATTCTTGGTATTACTCTTAATCAAAAAAAAAGCAATGGCAAACATTATCAGTCCTTTTATATTCGATGAAGAGATTGATGTTATTTATTCAAGAAAATCTTTATAAATATTCCTCCTATTCTAAAAAGACCAATGACCACAAAGCCACGTGCTGCCCTTCATCCCCATCTAAAAGCCGCTGGAAGGGGCACCCATTCATCTGTCGACTAAAATACAACTGTTGGCAGCTTGTTGTGGTTTTTTTTTCCCCCCAGATATCAAACATCACGAGTGCTGAGAGGAAGGTTTTGTCTTCTAAATTTTACGTATTCCAGAGAAAAATAGTGACATTACATTCTGCAAGTCTTGCCAAGAACGTCTTTTGTGTTCACAGCTTCAGTGTTGATAATAAATTTTGAACATTAACAGCATCAAGTATGATTTAAATCAAAGCCTAAATCATAAATGCAAAAGTAATTTAAACCAGTGAACTGGAAACCTTGATTTAAATAAATTCATTTTGCAAATATCATTCTCCTAAAGAACTATTTGCTTTCAATGGTCGTTAGTTCTCACTGAGTAGGTAAATAAACTACATGCATCTATTTCAATGATTATGAAGCCTATCGTAACTGAGATCTTTTATTTTTTACATTTTATTAAGCAGACAATTTACTAGGCAATTATTTTTTTAACTATGATTCCTAAGTGCTTCAGAAATATTTAATAAGTCCTAAAGCACTTTTTATTATGATGATTATTCCCATTTTATAGAAGAATAACCCAAAGAAGAGATAATTAACTAGTTTGGACTCTTTCCTTCAGCAGATTAAGCTAGCTGTACGATAACATGATTGATCTCCACCATAACGACTGTCTGTTGTGCATAATTTTTCACTCTGACTTCGCAATCATAATAATTTGCAAATATCAGTAAGAGAACAATTAGCAGTAAAGCCTCAGAAGGCAGTGGCAGAAGGCTGGACTAAATCTCTGTAAAAGAACAAGGTTTGGCTTGATGGCTTCATCAAGATAAAACACTTGGGCTTGTTTTGACTTCATCATCTAAAAATCTGAAGCAAAGGTAACACACGGCACAGCCTGCTGCGGCTCTTCACTACAGCATGGCTTGCTTTATAAACAGCCTCAATGACTCTGCCATGAATAATGACGGCAAAAATAGCAGCGAACATTTTAGATTGCTCCCACAGCCCAACCGAATCGTCACACCACACTTCCCAAGCTGTCCAACCTCTAGTTTGCGTACTCATTGCTCAATATTGTGCCCCAAAATCGGCAGGATGCTGTGCCAGCAGCACGTACTGTGAGCGTTTCAGAACAATTTCCACGCACTGAATATTGCGTATCCTGACGTGCCAGTTCAGTTGAGACCCTACACACGACACCATTTCTGCCCTGAGGGACGGTGCCAGACCTGCACCATTTACTAGTCAAGACAGGTGAAGCATGAAAAGTGGGAGGAGAGGTATGGAATTATTTTCAATGTTTTTCACAGTCTCTCCTCATTGTGTCCATTTTTTCCCTAGCACATAAAGCTACTCGTGCCCCACGTTAGTCCATGAAGAGAAATTGCATTTTTCATAATGCACCTCCTGATCTTTCCTTCTGCTTACCAAGGAGGAACTGGAGCATCACCATCTCCCAAGCTACTTTGTCCTCCTGTAAACTTGCCTTTGCTGTGATGCTTACAAAGATTTTACCAGTTAGACGTTAATTACTGTGTCTGAGCTTCACCAGGAGGGGCGAGAGGCAGAACACCAAGCGCTGGAGGAAAATAAAGCAATAAGGGACACAGTGGTCCACGACGAAACAAATTTGGTAGGTGTGTCCATCTAAAATGCCAGCTCTTCCCTTCTGCCTGAAGCCCTAACCATTATTAAGGAGGTGGCCACTAACAGGCACACAGAGGAGCAGAGTCTCGAGGAGATAGCCCACGATGATGAACCCCACAACTTGCAAGGTTCAGCTGGACTCTCCCATACCATTGCAACTCCTCAACTTCAGCTTCAGGAAATAAAGCCCTGTTCTCTCCAAAATAAGTTATCAGCACATGTGCCAGACCCCAAACCCCACCGCATCAGCATGCCACACGTGCCACCCTTTTTGCCTGCGCACTAGCTGAGGAATTACGGGGAGGAGGAGAGACCGCAGGGAGCGAGAACAGGATGAGCCAGCTGTGCATTGGGGACCTTGCTGTGCCCAAGCAAGTCACTCTCCTAAAAATGAAACTGAAAGAAGGTTTTATACTTAAAAACATCTGCATCTCCCGCACAAGTTCCCCAAGGCAGACACACCAAGCGAATCATTTCGCTCCCCAGGTTGCCCAGCCTCTGCGCAGGCTCCAGTCCGTCCCGCCCTGCCATGATGGTTCAGACACGACGCTGCTGGTCTGCAAAGCAAGCGGGCTCCGAGGGGAACGCCAGCCCCCAAAAGGCAGATGATGTGTAAATTCATATTTCATGAAGACAGTTAATTGTGACAAGAGGGCTATAAAAATCCTTGTACCACTTAAATTATTTCTTCACTTAGAGCAACTCTCCCACCAGAAAATGTTACACATTGCGCTTTACACTGAACTGCCAGCGCTGGGTGATAACGTTACAGCTCTGTTAAATGACAGATATAAAAATCACAGATCTTTAAAAACTGGAAATTAATATTTCTACTGCCATTCAACACAACCATTTAAAACCAAACATGCCGTGCAATTGTCGCTAAAAGTTTCCCACTCTAACGCTGTATGTGTTTAAATATGAAAATTATGCTTTGAAATAAACATTGCTGCTATCAAGGAAAAGTGCCACTCTGAGTCACATCTCTATTAGACAGAAACTACCACCTTGAAGAGTCAATAACCCCTCACAGGACACCAAGGAAATATCCTCTCTCCATCCAACAAGGTCACAACGAAGGGAAAACACAAAAAGCAGCAACAAAACAAACTAAATGATACCTGCTAAAACGTTGATCTTTCATTCAGACTCACAGGCAGGTAAAAGATTGGTAATTCAGAGACTTTTTTAATAAATTGGTGATTTATGCATTTACTGATGCTGATCCTTCAGTAATCTATGCTTAGCAGATTCATTGTATCCATATGAATCATCTTGCATGCACTGGAGCCTAAATTGTTATCAAACTCATATAATTAGGGAAAAATCCAACTAATGGATTTTTACTTTTTCTAGTCTGATTTGTTTTTAATGTCTGGTTATTTAGAAAAATATTTATTTAGAGTTTATTACATATTTACATTTGGAATTTTTTTTTTTCAATAACTTGCATCTCCTTTAGGTAATAGTTTACACTTATCAACATTTACTAATTTAAGTGCAAGAGTAAAAAAACCCAAGGTTTTCTTCAGCTCTGTGGGGCCACTGGATCTGTACATGGTACCAGAGAAGCGATCCGATCCCGTGCGAAAGGGGAAGAAAAGATTTAGAGATTTCATCTGCTCTCTCTCACCTGTCTGGGGGAGAAAGCAAGCAGGAGGTGTGGAGGGGTAGCTCAGTTCTGCAGCACTCACGTCATCTTTCAGATTTCTGTTACCACCGCAAGCAGGCAACGCCTGCCAGCCCGGCTGCAGTTTGCTTACACACTATTAGAAACCAGAATTTGCTATTTAGGCTAAAGAAATCTCCCTATGTATCAACTAGGCATAGACATTATTCTATCTGTTTTCTCAGGATGCTTTGGAAAAGTTTATATAAAAGATGAGAATTACGCATGCCATTATGTAATGAAATCAAAAGACAATAAAATGTACACATGGATATTTCTACTTTTAAACAGCAGTTACTGAACTGTAGCTAGCTTCATTTTAAAAGTACATATCACTTGTATAAATGAATAGTATTTATTTCATAATAAAAAATGCTTTATATGTAGCTATTTACATTTCTCACATACTTGAGTATTCAGAATCATTTGAATATAAAACACTTAAATTCAATGTAAACTCCCTAGATATCTATCATTTCAGACTAAGCGATTTGGGTAGACAATCATAAAATTGCAGGTATGCCCCATTTTTTCTAGGAGCTGACAAATCACCAGTGGTACAACAGGTGCCGTTTCCGTTCATCATTATTTTTCACAAAAATGATCGTGCTGGTGCAGTCCCCCTCGGTGGCCAGGCTGCCTGCACACCCATGGGTGCGGGGGCGAGAGGCCAGGACCCCTGAAGCTGCAGCAGCGCAGCTCTTCCGGCTGCTTCCCATGCCCCAGTGGCGCAGGGGCTGCTCCTGCTCCTGAAATTCTTCCGTGACTCCCCGGAAAAACCGTCACTGCTTCCTACAGCTTCAGGCTAGCAACAAAAAAAAAAAAAAAA